>BKCP01001447.1:123885-203116 GCA_008636005.1 Striga asiatica
AACATTGTGTTCAAAGTTCTCGTGTGTTTTCTCCTGTGAGTTTACATAGAGTTCGTGAATGGAATAGGACCAACATCTGAGTTTCTTCACAGTGATAGAAATAGGACCAACATCCGAGTTTCGTCACACCTATCACGAAGTACGAAGGCGTTGGCGCGCGTATTAGCAACTTATTGCGAAGGGACCAAGGCGTCGGCGCGGGTTTCGAGCAAGTCGAGCTAGACGTAACACACGATCCTTCATCACGCTGCTGGCACGCTGTCGCGGGCACGGGGCTGCGGGTGCCATGCGCACGCTGGCGCGGGCACGGACTGGCTCTGGGCCGGGCACTGTCGCGCTATGTGCGCGGCCAGTGACCAAGGCCGGCCCTTGTCGGACCTCCGGCGACTTTTCCGGTGACATGCATGGCATAAGATCTCAACATGATAAAATAGGCATAAAAATGCTATGAAACACTAGTGGACCCCGGGTCCACGTGCATGTTACCCGGTAAGGCGTAAATGGCATGACCGAGTAGGTTAACTCCAGAACCAACATTCATAACTTGAAAAACTACTCAGGGCCGAATGTTATACATCAAAAATGATGACTATGTATGCTAGCACTTATGCCATATCTTGCATGCATGATAATTGACCTCGGTGGCTCATTTTAACATAATTTCAAGCATGATTTGTCTAAGGCAATGAACTCATTTTATTCTCAAATTTTTACAGCATCAATGGTATGATATTTGAGGGTGTTTAAACAAGAAATCTCGACTTAGGCATGCTTCCTACTCAAATTTCATTTTTAAGGTCATTTAATTTAAAAATTAATAACTCACAAATAAATGCATGCATGGCTCGGTTTTTCTTCATGAAAAATCTTAAAAAATCATAAAATAATTAATGAAGTCATAAGGCCCGGACTTACCTCGGCTAAAAATGAAAAACGAGCACTAGGGCTCTCTAGGGCTTTGCTCACGGCTGTTGAGCTCAATGCCGACTAGGAGCTGACTGTGGCCGAGCTTGGTGCTTCCACAAGACTTAGAAAAATCTAAATAACACTTAGATATGGCTAAGCCTCGAGAGAAGTTGGCTGCAAGTGGCTGAGGTGCGGTGTTCCCCCTTCCCGGGCTCGCGCGCGCTCGCGGTGGTGCGGTTGGCCTTCTCCTTGGCCTATCTCACTTTCCTCTCCAATTATTCCGAGGTATACAAGTCTTAGAATGTTAAGGGATGCAAGAACTATCACCAACTGAGATGGGAGGGCTTAAATAGGCTGATGGGGCGGAATTCACTAGGTGAGAGTGGGGGACATGGTCTTTTCAAGGTGCATGGGTGGAGGTGGCCTTGGGACATGAGTGCTGCATGCCTTGCACGTTTTTTGGGACACTTTAATAGTACTATAATGGGTCACAAGGGGTCTGGACAGAATGGAGCATGCATGGGGGACAAACTCTTACAAGGGTGGATAAAATATTCAAAGACCCATGCTCCACTTGCAAGCTTAATGGAGTTGACTTAGCTTAATCTTTCTTAGGGCAATCTTACCCCAAACTAATCCTTATTAAGTCCCTAATGATCGCATGCTTTGGGTCTTGAGAGTATTGGGCCGAAAACATATGAAATGGGCTTATGAAGTTGGGCTGGCAGGGCTGTCGCTAGGCCTGCTGGGCGCGGCATTGGGCCCTGGGCGCGAGGGCGCGGCTGGGCTGCGTGGGGAGATGGGCTGCGCGGGAAAAAGGACTTGGGCCGAGTAAAATGGTTTGAAATGGCTCCCCAACACTTAGAAAAAATATGGGATATGATGCTAAGGACTTGGTAAGGTCTTGGGGCTCGATTGGATGCTCGGGCGCGGCTAAGGCGCGAGCTCGGGGCTCGGGCACGAGGCTCGACTAGGGCTCGATTTAAAATGATCAAAACTTGACTTTTATATCTTAATACACTTAGAAAAATATTCTAAGTATTAAAATATCAACTCTCGATTATGACTTAGAGAAATATACTCGGAACGACAACTAGGGTTCGTGTCCAGTAATTTCTCGAATTGACTTGCTATTATTTAACAACCCAAATTAATGGATTAATCTTAACTTATACTTGACATAGAATTATTCAAAGAATAATTTATCATGGTTGAGAATTTAGCATAAATAATATAACTCGAAAATTTCTGAACTTACGGATTTCACTTATAGTCGAGCACTGAAACCGTTCTTATTCTTATTACTGTTTTGGGGCGTTACAACTACAACATGCACAAGATGCATAAGGCTCTTCCAGAACTGCTTGCAGAGCTACAGTCGGCGGAGGCCTTATTCACTCAGGCACCTCAGGTGCTAGTCACCGAGCAGGCTGGACCTTCTAGGCCTCACAAAGGCAGGAAGAGAAAGAAGTCTGCAGGAAATGCGAAGGCACATGATGCTCCGCTTTACCAACGACCGGTCCCTCAGGCTGTGGCAAAGAAACCGAAAGGAAGATGCCACAAGTGCAACAAGTCAGGACACTGGAAGGTCGATTTCCCTCTCCTCAAGAAAGGTAACTCTCTCGTTAATGTCGTAGAAACATGTTTAGGGTTGTATCTACCAGAACCTGGTGTGTAGATACTGGAGCCACTGATCATGTCTGCAATTCTTTGCAGGGGTTCCAGAAAACCAAGCGACTTAAGGAGGGAGAGATCACCGTCTACATGGGCAATGCTACGAAAGTGGCGGCTGTTGCAGTGGGAGACGTTACTTTATCGTTTGATAGTAGTGGTTTTGAGAAATTGTCTTTATGTTCCTAGCTTTAGAAAGAACCTTGTTTCAGTTTCTAAACTCGTTATGGATGGTTTTTCAGTTTCGTTTGATGAATGGTTATTATTTGTTTTGGAAATTGTTTCATATGTTGTGGTTCATTAGTTGGCAATTTGTATGTTCCCAAACCAAACTCTCCCACAGTGCAACATAATGAATTGAATAATGTCATAACTACATCTAAAAAGAGGAAGGAGTCTTCGCAGATGTATCAAGCATATCTGTGGCACCTTAGACTTGGGCACATCAACCTTAGGAGGATTCAAAAGTTAGTGGCCAGTGGACATCTCGGTCCATTGGAAGAGCACTATCCAACTTGCGAATCCTGCTTGGAAGGTAAGATGGCCAAGAGGCCGTTTACGGCAAAAGGGTATAGGAGCCAAGAAGTGCTAGGTTTGATTCATTCTGATTTGTGTGGTCCTATGTCGATCCAGGCTAGAGGAGGTTTCGAGTACTATGTGTCTTTCATATATGATTACTCGAGATTTGGGTACGTTTATCTGTTGCACCGCATGTCCGAATGCTTTGAGAAATTCAAGGAGTATCGGGCAGTTGTGGAGAAGCTTCATGGTAAATGTATCGGGCAATTATGCATAAGGAGTTTGAAGCTGAAGTTGGGTGATCTTACTTAGAACTGGGATGTGAAATTTATGTAAAATTTTCAGAACCTAACTCATTGATTTGATACACCTTCTAATTCAAGTGTGAATTTGAGAAATTGTTTTTCTATATTGAAATTTGTTAAGTGTTGTTGACTGAATGTGCCATGTGTTTACTTGTGGCTCGTTTGTTTGTCTTTCACTTGCATTTATGTGAACTTGAATATGTGGTTTGATCGAGTCTAAATCCTAGAGTTCCCATATCCACAGAACTTCACGAACCACTTGGTCGAACCGAGTTCGGCTAAGTCAATTTGTGAATTTTCTACATAGGTCTAGATTAAAGTGTTGACTTTAGTATTTGGACTTAATGTAGGTGTCTAGAGGTGTTGACCTCGCCTCATTTCGAGATTTGTGGCTTTGAACTGTTGCTGCAATCAGGTGGGTACATTTATAATGTATTCCATATTTATCGCACTCATATTTCGTGTAATGTTTTCTTTTGAAAATTATTGTATGCATGAGAACTCTAGTCTAAGTGTCCCGAACGATAGTGCCTTTGACGAATGCATAACAGTGAGAGGTCACCTGCCCGTTGTATCCGGGAGGAGACGCCCTGATCCGTGTGTGTTTCGGGAGGAGACTTCAGGACATACTTATCGGAAGCTGGGATTGAATCCCAACTGACAGCACCCGGCACGCCCCAGCAAAACGGGGTTGCAGAGCGAAGAAATAGGACTCTTATGGAGATGGTTAGGTCTATGATGATTTATTCGAGGTTACCAGATTCGTTCAGGGGTTTGGCATTAGAAACAGCATCGTATATTCTGAATATGGTTCCATCGAAGTCAATTGACACTACCCCTTATGAGATGTGGAAAGGGCGCAAGCCCAGTTTCTCACAGTTTCGAGTTTGGGGTAGTCCTGCACACGTGTTAGTGCAGGAACCTGGCAAGTTGGAGAAACATTCGGAAGCACGAGTTTTCGTAGGCTATCCCAAGGGAACGAAAGGTGGATTATTTTATAGTCCTGAGGATTAAAAGGTGATCGTTTCGACGAACGCTAGATTCTTGGAAGAAGACTATATTATGAATCATAAGCCCGCGAGTAGACTAGTCTTAGAGGAGTTAAGGGGTGAAATCGATGGTTCCCCACCGAGTGCGCAAGTAGATACATCACATAATACTGCAACACGGCACACTGAGAGTGTACCAGTGCAGACAGTGCCTTGTCGCAGTGGGAGGGTTTTTCATTTACCCGACCGATGGATAGGTCTTGGAGAGTCATCGGACTCAGTTCCAGGAGGCCTAGAATCGGACCCAAGAACTTACGATGAGGCACTCCAAGATAAAGATGCAAATTCATGGAATGTTGCAATGAAAGCTGAAATGGGGTCAATGGACTCCAATCAGGTCTGGGATCATATAAAACCACCCGATGGGGTACGACCCATTGGATGTAAGTGGATCTATAAGAGATAGAGAGGATCGGATGGGAAGGTACAAACCTTTAAAGCTAAGCTTGTTGCGAAAGGTTATACCCAGATCGAGGGTATTGATTATGATGAGACCTTTTCGCCAGTAGCTATGCTTAAGTCCATTCGGATTCTCTTGCCTGTAGCCGCTCATATGGACTATGAGGTCTGGCAGATGGATATCAAGACAACTTTCCTTAATGGGAACCTACAGGAAGACATCTATATGCAGCAACCAGAGGGATTAATTGCTAAAGGTCGTGAGCATCTAGTGTGTAAGCTTAATCGGTCTATTTATGGACTGAAGCAAGCTTCGAGATCTTGGAACATCCGTTTTGATGAGGTGATCCAGTCGTACGGGTTCACTCAATGTCCGGATGAGCACTGTGTTTACAAGAAAATTAGTGGGAGCGTGGTGGTGTTTCTTGTGCTTTACTTAGATGACATACTGCTTATTGGAAACAGTAAGAAGGAGTTGTGAGACGTAAAGGTGTGGTTGTCTAAGCAGTTTGATATGAAGGACTTATGTGAAGCAGGACACATTCTTGGTATTAGGCTCATTAGAGATCGTAAGAAGAGAATGTTGTGCTTATGACAGTCTTCATACATAGATACTGTCTTGGCCAGATTCAGCATGCAGGATTCCAAGAAAGGTATGTTACCTTTCAGACATGGAATACCTCTATCTAAGGAGATGTCTCCTAAGACGTCTAAGGAGATAGAGGAGATGAAGACAGTTCCTTATGCTTCGACAGTAGGAAGTCTCATGTATGCAACGCTGTGCACTAGGCCAGATATTAGCTACGCCGTTGGCATGGTAGCTAGATATCAAAGTAATCCATGACGGGCGGTGAAGCATATACTCAAGTACCTGAGAAGGACTAAGGAGTACATGTTAGTTTACCGTGCAGGCAGCTTGTTACCTCTGGGTTACAGTGATTCTGATTTCCAGTCAGATATGGATGAAAGTAAGTCAACCTCAGGTTATGTGTTTACCTTGTAAAGTGCAGCCATTTCATGGAAGGAGTGCTAAGCAGAAATACGTGGCAGACTCCACCATGGAAGCCGAGTACATAGCAGCCTCAGAGGCAGCGAAAGAGGCAGTTTGGCTCAGGAACTTCTTAGTGGACTTAGAGGTTATACCGAGTTTGCCACGTGGTATCACCGTGTACTATGATAACAGTGGAGCAGTAGCGAACTCAAAAGAACCTCGAGCCCACAGGGAAAGCAAACACATAGAGCGCAAATACCATCTAATTCCGGATATCGTTGGTAGAAGAGACGTTGATGTTGCCAAGATTGCGTCAGAGGACAACCTAGCTGATCCTTTCACGAAGAGTTTGCCGGGGAAGGTCTTCGTCAAACACGTGGAAGGAATGGGAGTCATGAGCATGGCAATAGGATTGACATAGGTCTTTTAGAATAATGGATTGATAGGACTATACTGTAAAAGCGAAAGCTTTAAGTATAAGTGGGAGATTGTTAGTGTTATATACATAAAGCTTGGCTTTTTGCATGTTATTACACATTTAGCCTTTATGAATGAGAATCATGTTAGATTAAACAAGTTCTACGTTCTGTTGTTCTGCACTTAGATAGGGTGGGTCGTTATCGGGCGAACCGAAGATCACTCTATCAGTCACTTGCGAACAAGAATAGTTGTTCACAACCTAGATGGACATGAACACCCCATCCGAACGGTTGTAGTGTCAACTGTACAGTTTGTCTTGACTGATTAGTTGCACTAGTACATTTATGTATTGAACAGGATCCCAGAGAGGAGAAGTTCATTTTATACTGATCGTCGTAAATGAACTAGGCCTCGGTTAATTACTGCGTTCTCTTAACCCGTAAGATATTAAAAAAGCATATATATATATATATATATAATATATTACTTTGATTCACATGGGTGAGGTTCAGTTCGCTGGATTAATATTCCTACTATTTTGGGTAATATTATTATATATAGGATGTGTTGTTAGGATATTTACAGTCACCATGTGCGTTAGTTTGATGATGTCCCCAGAGTGAGTTCATGAAGGATTGTTATGCTAAACCCTGCAGGTGGATTAAGTTCCGGCATAATAAGAATGTGATGGACGAGCGCTAGCTTCGGTGAAATAATAATAAATTAATTTATTCTTGATTGTCAGTAATTGAATTAATTAATGGACATTATATCTTAAACGTGGGGAGGTAAATCGAGTAATTATTATTGGAGTCTCAAATGTAATTTGGGCTCGGAAAAGGGAGTGCAATAATATAAAGTTGGTGGCCCATTAATATTATTTAATTAATTAGAAGAGTGGGCTTGGCCCACAGTTAGTCTAATTAATTAAGGAGCCCTTTTCCTAATCTCCTAAGGGTCTCTACTGTAGCTCTATATATACATCATTAAGTTGATGAGAAGAGAATCCCAATCTCATTCTAACGAGACACGCCCCACGCCTCTCTCTCTCTCTCTAGATCTCATTCGAGCTTTATCTTCTTCTTGTTGCTCCACTGGTACAAGTAGAAGAAGGGTGTATTGAGTAATACAGTAGAAGATCTGTAGGTAAACCGAGACGAAATATATTTTGACCTACAGAACTAACCGGAAGTCCGATTGAGACGTACAACATACCCAGACGACCGTCTCGACGAGAGATTTTCATCGCCGCCGAGATCGCAAACATCCAACGCCTCACGCGCCCTCACGCGCCGCCGGAAGATCCCAGGCTGCAAAGTTTCGTTTTGATCTGTTTGCATCCGTTTGATCTTATTTTGATCTGATCTTGTTCGTGCGACCCAAGACGTGATTTGCGGTCAATCAATTGCGGTCAACCGTTCATGGTCAACCAGATCTACATAAATTTTAAGCCATAAGTTCTCTACGTCAAACCTTTAGATCTGCTGCGCATAGGTTTACGTTTGCTATTGAATTCGTGACTTGTACATAACGAGATCCTCATAGATCCCAACACTATCGAGTCCTACCTTGACGCACTGCGATTGATGACTTATGCTCGTTTGGTCCACCCGATGTACCGCAACCTCACACTCGAGTTTTTCAGTACCCTCGAGATGCCGGCGACTGAGGACTATATGACGTGCCGTCTACTTAGGACGGAGAGGATCATCACTGTCGACATCATGGAAAAGGTCGTGGAACTCCACAGTGGCGGCACACTGATGAATGAGGGCATGACCCCTGATATTTTCTGGCCCCAGCTTTTTCCCGACACGGTGTGGGATTCCTAGGGCATGGCTAATAACCTAATAAAGGACGGTGTCGTCGCTGTGATGCACAAATTTTTGTGTTATGGTGTGTTCGGGAAGAAGGAAGCCAACAAGGTCACTCAGATTGACCTCGCCCTGCTGTGGGCTATGCTCGGGAGGAAGCGCCGCGATCTGTTGGATATTTTTAAGGATGAGTGTCGGGCCATCATTCGGCACAAGCGAGCGGCGACCTGCTTTGGTCATATAGTGACCGCTTTGGCTTTGCACTTCAAGTTCGACCCGGCGGCGTCTGGCAGCCTTCCTTCTAGTATGCGGTTCATTGACTACTACGAGCTCAGTCATGCGGGCCTCCTCCTTGATCGCCGCACCTTTGAGGTCTATTCGAAGCGCCCGGCCTACAACACCTATATGAAGAAGGTGGCCGCGGCTGCCTCCGCGGCTGAAGCAGGCTCGTCTCGTCCTCAGCAGGCGACCGAGGATACCCACGAGACGACGGATGTGGAGCACGATCAGACTCTTATCGACGAGGCCCATCTCCTTCTGCCTCCTGCTGATTGGCAACCGGACCCGGAGGCTGATTCCCGGGAGCCACGGACCACACGTTCGCCTCTGCGCCCAGCGAAGCCATCTGCACCGCCCGCTTGGTGGTCCCAGCCTCCTCTGTGGTGGACGGCTTACGAGGACCGCTATGATCGTGACATGCGGGACATTAATGCCCGCTTTCAGGCTATTGAGCTATGGCAGAGCCAGTGGGACGCGCGGTACACACAGTGGAGCTCCGGCACCGGCCAGCCCTATCCTCCTCCTCCTTCTCCTCCTCATGGACCACAGTGACTTGTCACTGTGTTGGTTATCTTTTCTTTTTCTTTTCTTTTTATTTTGTTTCTTTTTTGTATTTTCTCTTTTCTTTTGTTGTGTCGGTTGATTGTGTAAGTACAACTTCCTTTCACTGTGGATCGACAATGGGGACATTGTCTGATTTTAAGTGTGTGGGAGTTTATGTGGCTATATGATTGACCAGGTCTAGTTTTTTTTGTTTTAGGGTGTGTTTTATTTCTTTCTTTTGCTTGTGGACCAGTCTAGTGTAGGATTTATGTGTTTTGGGGTCTGTACTTGGAAAATTCATGATGAGTTATGACGTGTTTAATGAATTCGATGAGTTGTGATGTTGGTATTATATGACATAGCGTGATGAAATGCTTGGTTATTGGCTTTGATTGACATTCAGATATTTGCTTAGTGAGGTTTGAGCCTTATTTCTTTCTTGAGATACATTGGTCGTGCTCTTGTTTGATTAGAACTTGCCCTGAGTCTGCATCGAAATGAATCAAATTGGGTTGTGAACTGTGAATATGATTAAGGCATTTTTGGTATTTTTCTATCCTTGCTTTTTCTGCCGTTATTCCCTAGTTGCCCTTTTGAGCCTAATTATTTTTTATATATAATCTCGTGATGATGACATTATTGAGTTTCGGGTTGAGAATGGGAGGGGATAATTGTGGAGTTTGTTTATATTAATAAAAAAAAGAAAAGAAAAAATGTAGCCGAATGGATTGTAAATGTCCAAAGAGGTTGAAAAAAAAACGGAAAAAAAATGTGACCAATAAGGGTCGCACAAAAAAAAAATAAAAAAAAAAGAAAAAAAAGAGCAAAACAAAATAAGTTGGGAGAAACGTGGGGGAAGATCCGATTTGTTTGAGCAACCGGTTGAGCTTGCATTCGTGGGTTAGGAGTTTGAGTTGTATTCAAGCCACTTAGCCTATATATATCCTACCTGTCCAAAGAGCCTACGTTACAACCCTGAAAGACCTTTTGATTCACTAGTCTCGATTTTGATTAGTTTAGAGTAGAAGTTAGACAATGGGCAAGCCTATGATTGAACTTGTTATCGACCAATTTGAGTGCATCCATATCTTTATCTGTATAAGAAAGTGAGTGAGGTACACATATACATTCCCATACTTGAGAGGACGTCATATTAAAGTTTAGCGATCAAGCATGTAGTCGTGTTATGTGCGTATGTGCCATTTGAATGCTCATTGTTGAAGTTGAACGTGTTGAGACTTATCTTGTTATCGACTGATGTCCAGGCTCGTTTTTATTTTGTGTCTTCTCTTTTCTTTTCTTCTCTTTTCCTTTCTTTTCTTCTCTTTTCTTTTCTTTTCTCTTTGTTCGGGACGAACAAAGGTCTTAGTGTGGGGGAGTTGTTTGTCCCATTTTTGTGCCTTTATTTCATGTTTACTTTCTTTTTGTTTTCCCCCATTTGTAGGTTTTTCGTAGTTTATTTGGTCCATTTCTTTTGTTTTGTGCTTTTGTCTTTAGTTTATAGTTTTGTGTCTTTTTACCGTGTTTTGCGTCGTGTTTTTCCTTATTTTTGTGTTTTCAGGAGATAGGTTGTGCCGGTCGAGTTGGGACTGCTTGAGCCGAGACCGTGATATCGAGAACTCCCGTGGCCCAGAAAACGACGAAGTTGGGACTGCTTGAAAACGACGAAGAGGACTGAAAAAACGGACAGAAACCGTGCCCAGAAAATCTCGCGACTCGCGAGAAAAACAGAGTCTTGAGGAGCAGTTCACGAGACGAAGTCGTGACTCGCGACTTGAGGTCGCGACTCACGAGAGGATGTCGCGACTCGCGACTTGGGTCGCGACCAACCCCAGAAGTTTAAGATTTTTGACGACGCGCGACTCGCAACCGAGGAATTGACTATCTCGCGACTTATGTCGCGACTCGCGACTTATCCGGCGCGAAGTTCGAAATGGGATTTTTAGAGCAGATTTCGATCCTAGGGTTCATTATTCGACTTTCAGACTTTATTTTTACGCTTTTTCTCTCTAGAAACTCATTCCTTTTCATACTTTTACACTTTTGATCTGTTTTGGAGATTGAAAAACTCCTTTTCTCCGCTTTGGATTTGGATGCACTTGGATTTGACATTGGATTCTTATCATTAATCGTAAGTTATTTTTCTCAATTTTTATTGATGATGATGGTTTGGGTTTGTATGAATTTTGATGTTGAATTCCATATGAGTAGCTAAATCTATTCGCTAGGGATAGGGGATGATTGATTAGGTTCGATAATGATTGAATGCTTTTGATTATTCATGTCTATTCGAGTTGTGTGATTTATAGGGTTAGTAGATTGATCACCTTTCTAACCTAGATAATCAACGTGTAGAACCGAGAGGGGAGACGTTGGTCGAATTAAGCTCGTTTAGAATAGATTTGTTCGGAAACGTATTATTTATGTGTTGTTGGAATTGATAGTTGATCGTTTACATTCACTCTCTTGTTACGAAGAGTTATTGAGAGTGAACCTCTGAACGAGAAACGATTCAAGTCCTTTAACCTAGCAATTGATTGCCGGTAATTGTGATAGAACTGAAAGCAATTATTCCCGATTCCCTAGCTCTTTAATCATTCAGTAAATTTATTTGCCATTTTACTTTCATTTTATTCAGTTTACATCAGTAGTTGATATTTGAAACCCCAAAAATATTGAACTAGAGTTTTTAGGAATTTTTCTTCTCTTTTTCGTGATTCAATAAACGCATAAGAATATCCGGCTAACCCTCCTTGCGATACGACCCGGGGAATGAATCTTTCGATTCTACTCCTGTAAAAATACTGACAACAACGCCAAGCAGTTCGCGCGTAGCCCAGCCATCCGCAGCCCATCGCACGTGTGCAGCCTAGCCTTAGATGAAGCCCACCAGCGTGCAGTCGAGACGCAAGCGGACGAGGCCCATCTGCAAGGCGCTCCAGCACACGGCCCGCATTCAGCCCTCGTGGCCAGCGTCTCCCCTCAGTAGCAGCCCGTGTGGAGCCCATGTTTAGCCCGCGCGACTGTTTTCAGCCCGCGCGCCATTCAGCTTCGCTCCAACCCATTGTCGCGGCCCAATAGCTACCCAACGCGTGTCCCAGCGAGGCCCAACGAGGCCCGCACGTCTTCAGCGCCTTGTGCATGGCCCGAAAGCGGCCCTGTGTGCACAGATGTGGCCCAGCTCGTGCCCAGTGTGCACAGATCTGGCCTAGCATTAGATGAAGCCCACCAGCGTGCAATCGAGATGCAAGCGGACGAGGCCCTGTCGCACGCGGTCCATCTGCGACGCGCTCCAGCACGCGGCCCGCATCCAGCCCTCGTGGCCAGTGTCTCCCCTCAACAGCAGCCCGTGTGGAGCCCATGTTCAGCCCGCGCGACCGTCTTCAGCCCGCGCGCCCTTCAACTTCGCTTCAACCCATTGTCGCGGCCCAACAGCTGCCCAACACGTGTCCCAGCGAGGCCCGCACGTCTTCAGCGCCTTGTGCATGGCCCGAAAGCGGCCCAATGTGCACAGATCTGGCCCAGCTCGTGCCCAGTGGTGCAGATCCGGTTCAGCAAGAGACCATCACTCGGTTCTAGCCTGAGTCGAGTCTCGGGAGGTTTGACTAAGTCAACGGACGTCCGGTACGGTCCGACACGGACGGTGAGCGACCGGTGACGCGAGACGAGCAACACGGCCGAGGTCCAATGATGATGATGTCAAGTCCGGCTGCCCAACGGACATGAGACTCGGACGATCTCCAACAACAGAAATCAGAAACGTCAGAGTCAGCAAAATTAAAAAGGGTACGCATTAAACCCTCGCTTCTAGTTCCACTGCAATTAGGGTTTAATTCGTAGATAGTCCGTGACTTGCATGATTTCGACGATCCTCACAAGATCCCAATAAGGATATCCCAACCGCTAACTCTGTTGACTAGGAAAACGGTTATGTTATTCTTGGAGTCCGCAGTGCGAGGCCAGTTTCCAAGAGTTGGAAGAGAGACTGACTACCGTACCTGTGTTGACCCTACCTGACCTACTTTGGAGTTCAAGCTCTATAGTGATGCTTCAAGGCAAGGCTTAGGATGTGTGTTGAGACCACGAAGGTGGCTTGAGCTCGTTTAGGACTGACGGTATGAATTAGCTACCGTCCTGGGTGAGCTAACGTGGTAGTCGACACTCGTATTCATAAAGGTCAAGGCGAGCTAGTCCGTTTAATTACTTAGCAAGAGCAACTGATACGGGAGTTGCTCGGTTAGAGATCGGGGTAGTGTAGTCATCGTCTGTAACTAGTGGTGTTTGGCATCACTAATCGTGGGACCGACTCGATGAAAGAGGATTGTTACCGAGCAGCCGAACGATAAAATTTCTATGTCGCATGCGAGAGCTCTCTCGAGCCAGCAAGATAGGAGGTTTCGCAGTGGCATCGGGGAGCCTTAGTGTTCAAGCAGAGGCCATGTGTTCCAAAGGTGCCAAAACTGTGGAAGGAGATTTTAGAAAAGATAGTCCGACTGCATGGAGTGCCACGTCGATCATCTACGACCCAGACGCACGGTTAACTTCTAGATAGTGGGCGGGTCTACAGCGTGCCATGGGCACTTATCAACCGCGAACAGATGAACAGTCAGAGCGGATGATTAAGATACTTGAGGATCTGCTGAGGTCTTGTGTTTTGGATCAAGGCGACTCGTAGGAGGACGTGTTACCGCTTATAGAGTTCGCCTATAACAATAGTTATCAGGCGACGTTTCAGATGGCACCGCACTTAGCATTTTACGGATGAAAGTGTAAATTATCATTATTTTGAGATGAGGTCGGCGGGAGGAAAGTTCTTGGACTCGAGTTTGTTGAACAGACGGTGGAGTAAGTAGATGAGATACGAGCGAGGATCAAGGCCACCCAGGACCAACAGAAGCTCTCTGCCGATCAGCGTAAAAAAGGTCTGCAGTTCTAGGTAGGCGAAAAGGGTCTTTCGGAAGATCACACCGACGAGAGCTTCGGGAAGAGAGAGAAGCGGAAACTGCACTATTTTGGTCCCTTTAAAATCCTAGACCGAGTCGACGACTTAGCTTATCGGTTGGCTCTACAACCAAAACTCTCGGGTGTGTACGAGGTGTTTCCGTCTCGATGTTGAGGAGATATGTGCACGACCCTAGGCACGTGGTGAACTTTGACAAGCTTCATATCGTTGGGCATGACCTTACCTATGAGGAGGTACCGGTTGCCATTTTGGACCGAAGAGTCTACAAGTTGAGGAACCGGGGGGTGACGCTCGTCAAAGTCCAGTGGAGTCGCCATACCGAGGGTGACGCGACTTGGGAGAGCGAGGACGAGATTCGGACGAAGTATACAAACTCTATGTCTTGAGGTGTTCTTTGTACCTTTTTTTATATTTCGTAATTTTCGAGGATGAAAATCGTTTAAGGGGGGTATATTGTAGTACCCCGTTCGATTTTTAAGAGACTGCTCGTTTATTTAATTGCTTGAGTGCATTGCATTGCCCTGCTGTCTCATTATGTGTTTACCTCGGCTAATCTACTAATAATTAGGTAAGATCAATTAGATGTCCTCGTCTAATTGATCTAATAAGTTAAATAATTTTTGTGGATGTTCTCGTCGACTTAAATTTATTCTAATTCGGCCATTTTGTTTGTTAAGCTATTTTTTGTTCGGTTTCAAGTCCATTTTGAAACCAATTTTTCTGAGCCTTTTATAGCCGATTCTTAACCAAGCAAAGCCCAATTTATTTTTTACCCTTTTAAAGAGTCATTTTATCAGCCCAAGACCAAGGAAATTTCGGCCCTCTAAGCTAGTAAAAACCGGCCATTTGCCCTTTTTTTTTTTGGCCAATTCAAAATTCAAGCAACCACGGGAAATTTATGGTAGGTTTTGCACCATCAAACCTTCCTTCTTGGCTGACCAAATCAGCTCCAGTTCCCTTCATTTTGCACGCCTAAATCACCACAAATAAGGTAAGTTGGTGATCTCTTTTTCCTTGGTAATTTCGCCCTCCTCAAGTTACATCTTGAGATTCAATTTCCTCTTTATTTCGGCCTGATCAGAGTAGCCATTTAATTTCATTCCCCAAAAATCTCCCAAGCCTTCAAAAAGTTCCCAAAAAATCCATCTCAAAGTCTCTTCTCGCCGCCGCGCGCAGCCACCACGAGCACGCACCACGCGCGACCTCACAGCAGCCGCGAGCGCTCCATCGCCGCGCGAGCCATCGCTGCAATCACCCGAGAGACCCGCCACCGCACGTTGAGCCCCTGTCCGAGGCGATCCAGGGAGATCCAATGTGACCGATTCACGAGCAGCCATGCCTGACCAAGTAGCCGAGGCCCTTGGCGAGATCCGAGGGCAAGTGCATCAAATGCCTTAGAACCCAAGCCTAATTTGTATGGAAAATGGCAGGATTACGGTGAAATGGACTAAAAAACGAAAATTCATTCAAAGGTTGATGGGGGAGAGATATGTATGATTGATGATGGCAAGTGTATGAAAGATGGGATTGATTTGTCAACCTATATACTCTAGTGGCTGTGGAGAACAAGGAATAATGGATTTTTAGAAAGGAGTGGCTGAATGAAAAGGGTACAAGTGAGGGAGTAGAAAGGGAGTGGTTGTAGTTTGAAGAAAGTCAGAGGTTGGATCTTAGAAGCTGTTGAAGAGTGTTGGAGTTCTGTTTGGGAAGAAGAGGTGAGAGTATGACAATTTTGTTATTGTTAGCCATCTCCAACCCTTATCTCTACTCTAGCGCGGACTTTACTGTACTCTAGAGTAGAACTCTAGAGTAGAGTGAAACATTCGCCTCCAATCCTTATCTCTATATTTTGTTCTACATCAAATATATTATTTTTTTATTCATTTTTATTTCAAATAAATTGGTATATATATGTATATTTAATCTTTTATAAATATATATTACCTAAATAATAAAAATTTATTTTATTTATTTTTATTTCAAGTGAATTGGTATATATATATATATTTGATTTTATAAAAAAATATTTATTACCCAATGATAAAAATATATTTTATTTATTCTTATTTTAAATAAATTGGTAATAAAAATATTTATTACCCAAATGATAAAAATATTCATTTTATTCTACTATTAACCTGAACACTTCGAGTTCCTCTAAATAAATGCTCAAAACTCCGAATACTTGATAAATGGCTTGAATGGCATCGTACCAATAAGATCTACTCGCCCCAACTCGTTTCTCGGCAAACCGAAATCTCACGCGACCTTGCGGGGTCGACGTGAACGAATTTTTATTTATTTTACTAATATGCACCCTCAAATTCTAACTTCTCAAAATAAATGATCGGGGCCTCGAAATACGAAATAAATGCCACAAACGACTTCTCCTCTTCTCATGCTTTCTAGAAAGCACTCTCGCTAATACTCGATCCGCTAAACGAGGGCCCACGGGGCAGCCGAAGTTGCGACATAAAATGAAGCTTATTTTGACCAAATGAAGAGAAAGTTGCAGCTGCTGCCATTTCTTCTTCTAGGCAAGCTCGCAGCTAAACTTACAGAAGATAGAGGATGATGTCCAGCTTGAATAGAATCCGTCATGAGCGGTTGCTCATCGGCAATTCTCACAGAGATGGAGTTCACCGGCGATGACTGAAATGGATAAAAATAATTTTTCTGCTACCAATTCTTCTCGTTGAAACAATTTCCGGCGGCTGCTTTGTACCTCGCCGGCGAGAAGTTGCTCATCTGTTGCTGCTGCTATCGCCGACGGTGAAGGATGAAAGGTGAAACTAGTGTCTCGACCGACGGCTGCTGCTTCCTGACCGAAGGCCAGTCTAATCATCTTCTCCGGCGAAGTCCCCGCTCGTCTTCTCCGACAATGGCTACTCATCGTTTTTAATTAAAAATATATCATTAATATTATGTTAAAAAATACATAAATAAAAAAAAGATTTGGAATTGTGAACAGTACTGCGCCACAATTAGCGCAGCACTGTTCACAACACTGAAGTAAAGATGAATTGTGGCACTGCGCTGGAGGGATTTGTGGCGTTACTCTTGAGAGACAACGCCACACTGGAGGTGGTCTTAGACCATCTCCAGCGTGGCGCTACATTAGTGTATTACGTTGGAGTTGTGCAACCTTTTTGCTCCAGTGCATCGCTGTATTTTTGCGCCAGATTAAAGAAATGCACAGTGCATCTCTACATCTGGCGCAACACTGTTGATGTTGCACTAGAATTTTTGTTCTTTTTTTTTTTAATTTTCATTTATTTATATATTTTGTATAGATTTCCCTTTTTTATTGTTTTTTATTTATGTATTTTTGTATGATTTTGTTATGATATATATATATATTAGTGATAAAATTTTGGATAGAGTGTAGTAAATGTATTTATTATATCATTAAATTTGTGCTTTTTATTTATTGATCTACTATGATTTTATTTGTAATTTTCTTAATATTAAAATAAAAACATATGAATAAAAATTTATCAATTTTTTTTTAACATAACACAAATCTTCATTTAACAACATTATTTATGATAGAAAAAAATATATAGTAAATTGTTGGACGGACAGGATTAAAGCAAGAAAATATATATATACCAATTCATTTGAAATATAACAATTTATTTAAAACAAAAATAAATAAAAGATATTTTTATTATTTGAGTAAAAAAGATTTTTTATAAAATTAAATATACATATATATATATATACCAATTCGTTTGAAATAAACATAAATAAAATACATTTTTTTATTTGGATAATAAATTTTTTTATAAGATTAAATATACATATATATACCAATTTATTTTAAATAAAAAATAAATAAAATAATAATATATTTGATGTAGAGTAAAATGTAGAGATAAAGGCTGGAGATGAATGTTTAACTCTACTCTAGCGTAGAATAAAGTCCGCGCTAGAGTAGAGATAAGGGCTGGATATGACCTTAGTGTTGTAGCCTTTTCTTTTAGTGGCTTCTTGTTGAAATGATTAAAGAAGAGGAGACCATTGTGGTTAAGAGGAACCTCTTTATTGCTTACACCATCTCCAACCGAAAAACTCATTTTCAAACCTATTTTGCAGTAATTCTTCTCCAACCGATTAACTCATTTTCAAACTCAAAAGAATATTCTCAGAATATTCACTCACATCAACTTTTACACATTTTCAATACCACCCACATATTTAATAAGTTTACAAATTAAACTTAATATAACTTTTTTTTTTTTGGTACAAGAAAGGAGACCGTAGGCCTAAGTGCTAATTAACTAGAACTCGTCGGGGGTAGGAAACCCCTATAATATCGTGCTCGAGCCAAGGCCCCAAGCTCGGGGGAGGAGCAACCAACTCATGAAGGCCGATCGGGAAGGAAGAAGCTAAGGTCGCTAAATGATCAGCTGCGAAGTTGGCCTCTATGTGAACATGGCAGAGGCGAATAGACCACTCCTGCTGAAGCAACTGACGAATAGCCTGAACCAGGGCCGCATGGGTTCCGGCACTTATATTCAATTTTAAAAAATATATAATAATTAATTATAGATTGGCAATATGTACACCTACAAAAATATTGAAATACATATTTAAAATTAATTTTCTTATTTAACTTCAAAAAATATTTTAGAAGGATCATATGAATTTATTTCCAACCACTTATTAGAAAGTTGATAATTAAATTGAGTTTCCAAAACAATATCTAATTATTACATTTCATATAAATAAAACTAAATATCTAGAAATTCATATATATATTTATTAGGCAGAAATCCATACCTGACGCAAATTAATAGGCTTCATACCCACTATATTAAAAATTAGTTACTTACAGATTTTTACAACAAAACAAAGGGAAATATTCATGGCCATTTGTAATATGAGGTCATATTTCGTTGGTGAATAGGAAAAACGCATATTTGCGTTTATGGAAAAACGCACATTTTGAGTTTGGGTTTGAGTCTCGGTTGGAGCAAATTTACTGCATAATTTGGATTTTGAGTATTGGTTGGAGATGCTCTTAGCTACCTATCATCTATTCTGAAATCATTACATGTTAGGGTGTTTTTGCTGCTATTTTGATTTGGTTGTTGTGTTCTATTCTGAAATCACTTTAGAGTTTAATGAATTTATTGGGCTTGAGAAAAAAAAAAGTACTTCCATTATATTTGTAACTAGTGTATATCCCGTGCGATGCACAGAAGAGTTCATATTTTAAACATTTTTTAGACTTTATTTTAAATATAATTATTTATATTTTTCACATCTCGTCTATTATGAAAATAAAATAAATACAATCAATGAAGAATATATAATATTAAATACTTTTCTCTATACAATATTTTTTATTTAAGGAATATTATTAAACCTTACGATTTTGATTTGTTTTTTTAAATCAATAATCCAAAATATATGATTGTTAACGTACAAAAAATAATGGAAATAATCCAGACTTTAAAGTAAAGCTATTTTTTATTATTTTACAAATTAAAATTTTCCAATTTTTTTTTAATTTCAAAAAAAAAAAAATTGGCAAGTTTGATAATGAGTTAAATCAAGTTATACAAATGATTAAATAGTTAAAATGTTATATTAATTATATTTTAAGAAATCCGATTATATAAAAATGGGTAAAAAAAATATTATACTAATTATTTTGTTAGGATTGTGATTATATGGAAGTTAAAATAAAATGAAATGTAACAAAAAAATTTGTTCGTGGTTTTTTCCTAAATGTTTGAATTTAAAAATCTAGTAACCAAATTTACATTATATCACGTACGGAAAAAAATAAATAATAAATATTTACTAAAGAGATAAATCAATAATATTTATCACTTAGATGATAAATAATAAATATTTACATGTAAAAAAATAAATAATAATATATTTAAAAATATAAGTCAAAATTTCAAATAAAGTAAAAGGAGGGATAACTCATTTTTTAAAAAAAGTTTCTAAATATTTAATATATTGATAAGTATCTCCATAAGAATAATCATACCATTTTAATTTTAAAGAAATTGGCAAGTTTGTTAGAGAGATAAATCCGGTTAGACAAATGATTAATTTGTTACGATATTATATTAATTGTATCATAAAAAATCGGTTAGATAATGTAGATAAGAAAATATAATACTAATTAGTTTGTTAGAAATGTGATAATGAAAACCAAGATAAAATGAAATTTACCCAAAAAAATTATTTGGAATCTTTTCTTTTAAATATTTGAATTTATATTTAATACCGAAATTCTATTATATCACATAAGGAAAAAATAAATAATAAACGTTTATTAATATATTAAAATATATAATTTTAAATTTCATATAAAGTAAAAGGTATGCTTATTCAAATTTATTTTTAAAATAAAAGTTATGATAAACATTTATTGATTCTCTTTCAAATATATTAATAAAATAAAAATATAAATCTAAACAAATTTTGAAACAACCAAAAAAATCGGATTGATTGGCATAGAAAAAGGAAGTGAAATCGTATTTGAATGCTAAAATCGGAACACCTTACCAAATTGAATGCTAAAAATTCGATTTGATTGGTTACCTAATTGCATGGGCTGAAAAAATTCAAAAAAAAATTTTACGAATTGAAGAAGTGGGAAAAACACTATATTGAAGCGGGAAAACGAAATGATTATTTTCGGATTGTTCAAATAATTTTTCTTCTCCGTATTATATAGTAATAGATTTACTGTTTATTAAATTATACTTTTAAACATAAATATGCGATTTGAAATTTCAATCAAGTTAAATAACATAAAATAAACTCAGCCTAATAACTCCAATAGTTAAATAAGCAAATATATATAATTTAGAATATGTAAACGTCAATAGTGAATTGATTGTATTTAATCGTTCGGTTGTAAAACGCTTATTTGAGTTCTATCTTATTAATCGTTTGGAAAAAAAAAGAAAAACAATAGTGAATTGATTGTAACTATTTTAAACACATGCAATTTAGAATAGTATTCACGTGTTTTTTAAGCAAAAGATAACGTGCATTCAATTTTTTGGCAAATATATATAATTCCTTCAAACTGATCTATTAATATATAAAGAGACAATGATATTTACTTGAAATAGTAACAAAAAACCAGTAAAAAATATTTGGTTTCCCGCCTAAAAATTTAGATTTACTAAATTGGGTAATTTTTTTTGCCAAAATTTGAAAACTCTTGCCTAAATGAATGTAACTAATGTACATAATCATTTTGGACAAATATTGCGGCTATTACCATTATTAGTTGCATGATTAAAATTTGGAATATAATATATTGACAAAACTTGCTGCTATTACCTTTATTAGTTGTATGGTTTAAATTTGATATATAAATTATTAAAGAATAAAAATAAAAATATTTTTATTTAAAATTAAAAATCTAAAAAATAAATATTCATAACTTACGGGTCAATATTAACTTGGACATAAACAAAATAGTCAATTATTTATAGTTTAATAAATTACTCAACTGCTTAATTTTTTTATTTGAATAATTTATACAAAAACAAATTATTCTAAGTAATGAAACAATAAATTTTATATGTATACTATTCTCATAGGTTGTTAAATATATGATTCAATTTTACTAAAATAACTATTTTATGGAATCACATTATAGTCAAATCGAATTTTAGAATAAAAATTTTGAAATGACACTTATTTTGAAACGAATATAATGTAATTTATTATCAATTTTGTGCACCGCACGGGTTGTGTATTAATTTGAAATACACTTTTATGTAATTTTGCACAATTGAAACTTTATATAACATTTTCAATAAATTAGTATAAATAAAATTGTATTATATATTTATTTCATATTTTTAATTTATAAATATTAATGAATATCTTTTACACATNTGAAACAGAAAGACTAATTAACTGTTTGTTGTCAGAATTAGACGACACTCCCGTTACCAATTAAAAGTCGACGGAGTTGAAGTTTTGTTCGAATTTTTCTTTCAAACAGTAGATCCCACAAATGGTTCCCAACTAAATTAAGATACTAAAAAAAGAATGCGATATTGGTATTAAAAAAAAAGTGCGATATTTGTTATTTATATGGACCAAAATAAAAATATACAAGAGCTCTTGAAGATAATATGTGATAGGAAAAAAAAAAATATATTAATCAGAATAAATAAAAAAGTTGTAATCAGATATCAACCAACCACCACCTACTTGAGAACATGTGCTATGCTGGTTAAACTTGTGGCTTGTAGGACCCCTTAACCACCCCATAAGATGGTCAGTTTATGAAATGTTCCAGTGGATACACATCTTTCTGTTCTGGGGCCCTAGAAAAATATATATTTTTTCCTCATTTTCTTCTCTAGTAAACTTTTATCTATCTTTTTTATTGTTCTTTACATAAATTATAGAAAAAATATTTTGTGGAGGGCCGGAAAGGAAACCATAATTGTGGAGAATTTGGAAGTTCCTGGTCAAATATCTCTTTAGCAAGTGATACACTTGGGAATAAAAAGGTTCTTAAAGGTAACATTAAGTTACTCAACAAAAAAGCTCATGAAAACTATGTTTAAAGTTTAAAGTTGAAAAGATGAACTATGAGATTGCATCCACTCAAGATTGTACTCAAGTCTTAAAAAAACTTCACTCTTAGTCTTTACTTATATTAATTTTAATTTTTCTACCAGAGATTACTAATATATATGTATATAGAATTAGGATCAAATGAGAATGATTGAAAGTGAAATAAATAAGAATGAATCTGTACCATTAGATCCAACATATCAATGGTCATGATCAAGTCAAAATTTAAATATGACAGTCAAACATGTGGTTGCAATTTCGTAAATAAGTGTATATTTCGTGGTTAAATATACACATTTGATCACTTACTATGGATAAATCAGACACTACACATGTAAACCACTAATATCTTTATCTATACAAAGCCTTTCTCACACTTACACCTATAATGTAACGTCTCGTTATTTTTAAAAGTAAAAACATGAGTTTTCAGAAATAGGAATAAATTTTTCAAAAATAACTATCCAATTTAAAATCGTTTATAGGGCAGTACTCAAACAATATTTTACTCAACGCAATTTACAACTGAATAAATGGAACTTCATTTTTCAATTCACATCACCACATAACAATCTTGTATCAAATTCCACCAATTCAAAAACCTTAAAATAAAACATCGCTCCAGTTTTGAAAACGCTAAACGGAAGCAAATAAAATATAGTCTAAAAATAAATAGACCACCCTCGTCTCGTCATTGTCACGGTCACCAACTCAACTTGAAAAGATAGAAATAATGGGGGTGGGCAAACAACAAGCACCGTGGGAATTACCATGCAATATATTCAACATAATAACTGTAGACATAATCGCAGCATGAACACAAATCAACAACGTCTACCTCCGATATTGCCCTATGCTCATGTGTACACCCCTTTATCGTCAGAATTCTCCACGACAAGAGCTCATGTCCAATTCTACTATTATTTTATTTGGGAGCTAATCCGTCGGAATGCTCAACAACGGGAGCTAATGTAATGCCCCGTTTATTTGTGGATTATTTGAGAATATTATTATTATTTTTATTGTTATTATTATTGTTATTATTATTTTTGTGATAATATTTATATTTATTTTTCTTGAATGCCATAATATTAATTAATTATCAAATGTGATTAAATGCTAAATGTCTAATTGTCTAATTGATTTTCGTAACTTATTAAATTATTAATGTGAAATAATGTGTATTTAAAAATATGTAAAATATATTTATTGTTCGGTTTATTTATTATCGTGCGCTTGAATTCGTTATCGAGCCCGAAAATTTTCGTTGGAACCGAAAGTGGGCCCGAGAATGTCCGTTTGAATTGTAATCGGGCCGGTGAGCCGATTTATCGTCGCGAGCCGACCCGCGAGCCCAAAATTTGGCCCGACCCCTTTGGCCCAATCCGTCTGATCCTAACCCTTTTTCCCCAAACCCGTTCTTTTCCTACTGTGCGTGGGATTTTTCTTTCTTGCTCGTCAAGACTCTAAACCTAGGCTTATTTATGTTTGGTTCTCCTCATTGCGTGAGAGGCAGATTAACCGCAGCCATCATAAATCTCTCGTGAGAGATCAGTTTTCGTTTTTCTTTTATCACGTCTCTCTTCCGTCATCTCCCCTTCCGTCATCGTCCATCTTCATCGTGATCCCTCGTCGTCACCATCATCCTCGTCGCTCAGTCCCTCATCATCATCGTTGTCACCATTTCATCGTCGTCACATCACCTCTGGAGCACAACAACCCGTGGTCAACTTCCGGCAGCCCCTGATCGCGTTTTTCCGACGAACTATACTCTTCACGCCATCGCCGCGCCGCGACCAGCACCTCTGCCACGCCGCGTCACGTTGCAACGCCGCGACCAGAACATCCGCCGCGCCGCAACGCCATCCCAAGCTCTCTGCCACACCGCGAAGCCGCCACAGGGGTCCCCGTCATCTTCCGGCGACCTCTCCGTTTAGCCCGACGAGCAGCTTCTTCTCTGGCGACCTTGCAGCGACGTCCGGTGACCTAGCAGCAGCGACCCATCCCCTATCGACGCTACTGCATCATCTTTTCCTTCCGGCGAGACGCGAGAATCCATCGAGTCCCGTTCGTGTTCGTTTCGTTTTCCGCGTTTTTCTCGAGAATGGTACCTCGTCGTTTTTCCGACTCGTTTAACTCGTGTATGATTTATTTCGTTATGTGTTTATTGTCGTGAAGTGCTCGTTGAACAATGTAATATATGTGTGAATTGCTTGATGTGAATATGTGCGATTATGTGTTATTATGATTTTATGGGTTATCGTATGTTCGGGGCCTCTTCGATTTTTAAAAGAATCGAACGAGACCTCGAAAGTCGTGTAAGTCGGTGGATATTGGAACAATGTCGAGCCCTTGGTCTTTGAAAAGGCCTTGGACGAGAAATTTCCTGTTATGAATTAATTGACAAGTTGTCGAGCATTTATATCGCTGTTTTGGTGTTTGGATTTTTAAAAATAGCTCGCTGCTCGAACCGATTTGAAAATTTGAGGGTGATGTTGTCTCTTCATTTCCAGCCTCATGTAAAAATTTCGTGATTTTTAGAAGCCTGTTGCTATTTTTAATAATTATAATGTAATCTGATCAGAATAGTGTTAAATGCATAAAAAATTCATTCGTGAATCAAATGAGCTGAAATTCGAATATATCATTCCTATGTGACTTTTATATGTTGTGTTAAATGTTTAGAATTTTCTAACGTGATTTGATGTGGTTAATAATTTATTTATCGAATCTGCTGAAGCGTTGTTTGAATTTTTATAAATTGATTATTTCGTGAAAAATTCTGAAATTTTACTGAGATGCCTATTTTATGTGTTGATCATGTTTTAAAAGATGGGAATTTTTGGAGTCCATATTGATTCGGTTTTGATTTAAATTCCATAAACTGCTGATGCTCGTATGAATTTTTAAAAAATAGTAGCAGTCGACCTTCAGAGCTGAGATTTTTATACATGGATTTTAGCATGATATATATTGTAGTTTTACATGTTTTTGGGAGATGTAATTTTGTGTAAATTTTCAGAGCCTAAGTAGTAGGGTAGCTTGACCATCTATTTTTCATGCGATTAATGATTGCTATTTTCGAAACATGATTTTTATATGAAAATTGGGAATCGACTTGCTTTTCGTTTTGATGTGAGTTTGACTTGGTCAATCCTTGGATGGATTTATGTGAACTCCCTTATGTGGTTTGGTCGAGTTTAGTGCGAGTCTTAGTGTTCCAACATCCACAGGACTTCACGAACTACTTAGTCGAAACAAGTTCGACTAGGTCTGTCTTGTGATTTCCGATTTAAGTCAAGATAGATATTGATTGTAGGATCTTGACATAATGTAGGTGTCTAGAGGTGTTGAACTCGCTTCATTTCGGGATTTGTGATTCTATGAACTGTTGCTGCTATCAGGTGGATACATTTGTGTTGTATCCATAATTATCGCACTTATTATTTCGTGTAATGTTTCTTTTGAAAATTTTTGTATGCATGAGAACTCTAGTCTAAGTGTCCCAAATGCTAGTGCCTTGATGAATGCGAAAGCAGTAGGAGGTCGCCTGCCCGTTGTATCCGGGACGGATGCCCCATGCCGTCGTATCCGGAAGGGGAAAAACATCTCTGCTGTCTCCTGGAAAGGATCCTACCAACCGTTGTACCCGGGGGTGGGAAGGTTTCCAGTTACAGCCATGCCGTTGTATCCGGAAGGTTGTTGTATGTACATAGGAGATTTGCGATAGGGCTGGGTAGGGGGTTTAGGCTATGAATTCTATGCATACCGATACTGAAACTGTTTTACCGTGATACTGTTTTTTAAAATAATTATACGAGATAACTGTGTGATAATGGTGAGCTAGTTGGTTGCTCACCCCCATTATTTTCTTGTTGTCTTCTCTCTTCCTTTGTTCTAGGTTGAGACGAGCTGGAGGCGGTGGCGTAGGACGAGCGAGATGGTGGTCATTATGTGTTGAAAACCTATGCTTCCGTATAAACTTGATATTTATTTATTTGCTATCGTACTTTGGATTATTTGTTTCGTCATTTGCGAACTATGTTGAATTTCGTTTGAACCTTGCTTTCATGCTAGTCGTTTGGGAATGGTTTTGTTATCCAAGGAGGCCGAACCAGCAGCAGCCGCCCAGATAGCCCCCACCTAACCAGCAGAGGACTGGAGGCCAGGCTCGTGTCTACACCATCACTCATGAGGAGGCGACCAAAAACAACACAGATACCATGTCCGGAATGCTTTCATTATCCAACGTGTCTGTTTTTGCTTTGTGTGATACTGGAGCAACCCACTCGTTTATTTCATCCCATTGTCTTGAGGCCCTATCTTTTGTGAATACTTGCCAAGTTGATCCTCTCGAGGTTAGCCTAGCCTCGGGAAAAACTATTATATCTGATTCTCTGGTTCGTGATCTTCCTATTTCTATCGGTGGGCGTGTGTTCGAAGCTGATGCTTATGTGATTGAAATGTGAGACTTCGACGTGATCTTGGGCATGGACTGGCTCACTCGTTATCGAGCCGATATCCGGTGCCAGGAGCGTGAAGTCACCCTCTTCCCCGATTCCGATCAGCCTGTTGTCTTTTATGGGGTGAATTCGAGGACTGTTCCTCGAGTCATCTCTTCTTTGCAAGCTAGGAAGAGCCTTTCCAAGGGTAGCTGTCAAGACTATCTCGTCTCTATGGTGTCTGCTGCCGTTGATGAGCGTACACCCAAGAGAGTATCCATCGTCTGCGAGTACGTCGATGTTTTCCCCGAAGAGCTGCCCGGAGGACCATCCAACCGTCAAGTTGAATTCACTATCGATCTAATCCCAGGAGCCGGTCCATTTCTAAGGCTCCCTATCGTATGGCGCCGAAGGAGCTTCAAGAGCTCAAGGCCCAAATCCAAGAACTGCTCGAGCTCGGTTTTATTCGATCGAGTGTTTCTCTGTGGGGTGTGCCCGTCCTATTCGTGAAGAAGAAAGACGGATCCATGCGCATGTGCATTGATTATCGCGAGCTTAACCATCTGACGGTTAAGAACAAGTACCCTCTTCCTCGTATTGAGGATCTCTTCGACCAGCTGAGGGGAGCCAGCGTCTTCTTGAAGATTGATTTGAGGTCTGGCTATCATCAGCTGAAGATCCGGGGGTCAGATATCTCTAAGACTGCGTTCCGTACCCGATATGACCACTACGAGTTTGTGGTAATGCCATTCGGACTCAGCAATGCCCCGGCCGTGTTCATGGACCTTATGAATAGGGTCTTCCATCCTGATCTAGACCAGTTCGTTATCGTTTTCATCGACGACATTCTGGTCTATTCTCGGGACATCGATCATCACAAGGAGCATCTGAGGACTGTGCTGGAGACTCTTCGCAGCGAGAAGCTGTATGCGAAGTTTTCGAAGTGTGAGTTCTGGCTGGATCGTGTGGCCTTCCTTGGCCACATCGTGACAGCTAGAGGCATTGAGGTGGATCATGGCAAGATCGAGGCTGTGAGCAAGTGGAATACATCAAGAAGTGCCAGCGACGTTCGTAGTTTCTTGGGGTTAGCAGGATACTACAGGAGGTTCATCGAGGGCTTCTCGAAGATAGCCCGACCCCTAACTAAACTTACGAAGAAAGCCGTGAGGTTTGAGTGGAGTTCCGAGTGCGAGGACAGTTTCCAGGAGTTGAAGAGGAGACTTACCACCGCACCCGTCTTGTCGATTCCCGATCCTACTTTGGAGTTCACCATCTATAGTGACGCTTCGAAGATGGGTTTGGGATGTGTCCTAATGCAGCAAGGGAAGGTTGTAGCTTATGCTTCGAGGCAGCTGAAGCCTCACGAGCAGAACTACCCCACTCATGATCTTGAGTTAGCTGCTGTTGTCCACGCCTTGAAGATTTGGCGGCACTACCTCTATGGAGGCAAGTGTGAGATTTTCACAGACCATAAGAGCTTGAAGTATATCTTTACTCAGAAGGAGCTGAATATGCGCCAAAGGAGATGGCTTGAGTTGTTCAAGGACTACGATTGCACGATTAGCTACCATCCCGGGAAAGCTAACGTGGTCGCCGACGCGTTGAGTCGGAAGAGTCATGGCCAGTTGTCTTGTCTGTTCACCGGGCAGGATGTCCTTGTTCAGGAGTTCGAGCGACTGCAGTTAGAGGCAGTGGAGTCGACTTCGACAGCCGGAGGTGTGTTGACCGCCTTGGTTGTGGGGCTGACTCTTCATGAGAGAATTGTCGTCGAGCAGCCGAATGATCGTTTTCTATGCCAGATGAAGGAGTTGATGGAAGCCGGTCGAGTTGGAGGATTCGCAGTCGCATCTGATGGGGCATTAGTCTTCGAGGGTAGACTATGTGTTCCGAAGGTGTGGGAGCTGCGAAAGGAGATATTGAGAGAAGCCCATAGTGCCCCGTACACCATCCATCCTGGTAGTTCGAAGATGTATCAGGACCTCCGGAAGTCTTTTTGGTGGCGAGGTATGAAGAGGCAGGTGGCCCGTTTCGTGAATGGTTGTCTAGTGTGTCAGCAAGTGAAGGCTGAGCAACAATAACCGGGAGGGATGTTGCAGCCGCTTGAGATTCCGATGTGGAAATGGGAGCGACTCACGATGGATTTCTTGGTGGGTTTGCCGAGGTCGAGATCCGGTCATGATTCTATTTGGGTGATTATGGATCGACTCACGAAGTCCGCCCACTTCTGCCCGTCCGGACGACTATGAAGGCTAGTGCGTATGCCGAGTTGTTCGTTGACGAGATCGTCAAACTTCATAGAGTGCCCGTGGAGATTGTGTCTGATCGTGACTCGAAGTTCACGAGCCAGTTCTGGAAGACTCTGCACCGAGCCATGGGGACGAGGTTGGAGTTCAGTACCGCCTTTCACCCTCAGACAGATGGTCAGTCGGATCGGACGATCCAGTATTTGGAGGATATATTGAGAGATGTGGTCTTGGACCGGAGCCTGACTTGGGAGACTGCGCTCCCGTTGGTCGAATTGTCTTATAACAACAGCTACCACTCCTCGATCAAGATGGCCCCTTACGAAGCTTTGTATGGACAGAAGGTCCGAACACCTTTGTATTGGGATGAGGTTGGAGAGAGGAAGATCATGTGTCCGGAGTTCATTCGTAGGACTTCGGAAGCTGTTGAGGCGATCCGAAAGCATATCCGGTCTGCCCAGGGGAGGCAGAAGATGTATGCCGATCGGGAGCGGCGAGAGCACGAGTATGCTGTTGGTGATCACGTCTTTCTGATGGTCTCGCCCATGAAGGGTGTGATTCGCTTCGGGAAGAAGGGGAAGCTTCGGCCTCGCTACATCGGACCCTTCGAGATCCTAGCTCGAGTCGGGAACTTGGCGTATCGGTTAGCTTTACCACCGGACTTGTCAGGAGTGCATGATGTGTTTCATGTCTCCATGCTGCGTAGATATGTACATGACCCCGACCATGTGGTGGACTTCGGCGAGCTGCAGGTCGAGCGAGACCTCACCTATGAGGAGGTGCCGGTTGCCGTACTGGAGCAGAAGGTCCATCGGCTGAGGAACCGGGCAGTGAGTTTGGTGAAGGTGCTGTGGAGCCGACACGACGAGTCCGAGGCGACTTGGGAGAAGGAGGACGAGATTAGGAGGAGATATCTGAACTTCGCTTTTTGATCTCCGTTGTACTCTTTCGTGTTCTATTTATCTTTGTTTTCTTTCGAATTCCGAGGACGGAATCCTTTGTTAGGTGAGTAGACTGTAATGCCCCGTTTATTTGTGGATTATTTGAGAATATTATTATTATTTTTATTGTTATTATTATTGTTATTATTATTTTTGTGATAATATTTATATTTATTTTTCTTGAATGCCATAATATTAATTAATTGCCAAATGTGATTAAATGCTAAATGTCTAATTGTCTAATTGATTTTCGTGACTTATTAAATTATTAATGTGAAATAATGTCTATTTAAAAATATGTAAAATATATTTATTGTTCGGTTTATTTATTATCGTACTCTTGAATTCGTTATCGAGCCCGAAAATTTTCGTTGGAACCAAAAGTGGGCCCGAGAATGTCCGTTTGAATTGTAATCGGGCCCGTGAGCCGATTTATCGTCGCGAGCCGACCTGCGAGCCCAGAATCCGGCACAACCCCTTTGGCCCAATCCGGCTGATCCTAACCCTTTTTCCCCAAACCCATTCTTTTCCTACTGTGCGTGGGATTTTTCTTTCTTGCTCCTCAAGACGCTAAACCTAGACTTATTTATGTTTGGTTCTCCTCATTGAGTGAGAGGAAGATTAACCGCAGCCATCATAAATCTCTCGTGAGAGATCAGTTTTCGATTTTCTTTTATCACGTCTCTCTTCCGTCATCTCCCCTTCCGTCATCGTCCATCTTCATCGTGATCCCTCGTCGTCACCATCATCCTCGTCGCTCAGTCCCTCATCGTCATCGCTGTCACCATCTCATCGTCGTCACATCACCTCCAGAGCACAACAACCCGTGGACAACTTCCGGCAGCCCCTGATCGCGTTTTTCCAGCGAACTATTCTCTTCACGCCATCGCCGCGCCGCGACCAGCACCTCTGCCACGTCGCGTCACGTTGCCACGCCACGACCAGAACATCCGCCGCACCGCGACGCCATCCCAAGCTCTCTGCCACACCGCGAAGCCGCCACAGGGGTCCCCGTCATCTTCCGGCGACCTCGTTTAGCCTGACGAGCAGCTTCTCCTCCGGCGACCTTGCAGCGACGTCCGGCGACCTAGCAGCAGCGACCCATCCCCTCTCGAAGCCGCTGCAGCATCTTCTCCTTCTGGCGAGACGCGAGAATCCGTCGATCCCCGTTCGTGTTCGTTTCGTTTTCCGCGTTTTTCCCGAGAACGGTACCTCGTCATTTTTCCGTCTCGTTTAACTCGTGTATGATTTATTTCGTTATGTGTTTATTGTCGTGAAGTGCTCGTTGAACAATGTAATATATGTGTGAATTGCTTGATGTGAATATGTGCGATTATGTGTTATTATGATTTTATGGTTATCGTATGTTCGGGGCCTCTTTGATTTTCAAAAGAATCGAACGAGACCTCGAAAGTCGTGTAAGTTGGTGGATATTGGAACAATGTCGAGCCCTTGGTCTTTGAAAAGGCCTCGGACGAGAAATTTCATGTTATGAATTAATTGACAAGTTGTCGAGCATTTATTTTGCTGTTTTGGTGTTTGAATTTTTAAAAATAGCTCGCTGCTGGAAACAATTTGAAAATTTGAGGGTAATGTTGTCTGTTCATTGCCAGCCTTATGTAAAAATTTCGTGATTTTAGAAGCCTGTTGCTCTTTTTAATAATTATAATGTAATCTGATCAGAATAGTGTTAAATGCATAAAAAATTCATTCGTGAATCAAATGAGCTGAAATTCGAATATGTCATTCCTCTGTGACTTTTATATGTTGTGTTAAATGTTTAGAAATTTCGGACTTGATTTGATGTGGTTAATAATTTATTTATCGAATCTGCTGAAGCGTTGTTTGAATTTTTATAAATAGGTTATTTCGTGAAAAATTCTGAAATTTTACTGAGATGCCTATTTTATGTGTTGAATCATGTTTTTAAAATATGGGAATTTTTGTTATCCATATTGATTCGGTTTTGATTTAAATTCGATAAACTGCTGATGCTCGTATGAATTTTTAAAAAATAGTGGCAGTCGACATTCAGAGCTGAGATTTTTATACATGAATTTTAGCATGATATATATTGTTGTGTAAAATTTTCAAGTTCTGATTCGTTCATTAAGTTCAAGTATGAATTAATGTTCCCTTTTCGTTGATATCTTGTTCGAATTTTATAAAATAGTGTATTTCGAGTTTGAAGCTGAAAATTTGTGGTTTTACATGTTTCTGGGAGATGTAATTTTGTGTAAATTTCCAGAGCCTAAGTAGTAGGGTAGCTTGACCATCTATTTTTCATGCGATTAATGATTGCTATTTTCGAAACATGATTTTTATATGAAAATTGGGAATCGACTTGCATTTCATTTTGATGTGAGTTTGACTTGGTCAATCCTTGGATGGATTTATGTGAACTCCCTTATGTGGTTTGGTCGAATTTAGTGCCGAGTCTTAGTGTTCCAACATCCACAGGACTTCACGAACTACTTAGTCGAAACAAGTTCGACTAGGTCTGTCTTGTGATTTCCGATTTAAGTCAAAATAGATATTGATTGTAGGATCTTCACATAATGTAGGTGTTAGAGGTGTTGACCTCGCCTCATTTAGGGATTTGTGATTCTATGAACTGTTGCTGCTATCAGGTGGGTACATTTGTGTTGTATCCATAATTATCGCACTTATTATTTCGTGTAATGTTTCTTTTGAAAATTTTTGTATGCATGAGAACTCTAGTCTAAGTGTCCCAAATGCTAGTGCCTTGATGAATGCAAAAGCAGTAGGAGGTCGCCTGCCCGTTGTATCCGGGACGGACGCCCCATGCCATTATATCCGGAAGGGGAAAAACATCTCTGCTGTCTCCTGGAAAGGATCCTACGAACCGTTGTACCCGGGGGTGGGAAGGTTTGCAGTTACAGCCATGCCGTTGTATCCAGAAGGTTGTTGTATGTACATAGGAGGTTTGCGATAGGGCTGGGTAGGGGGTTTAGGCAATGAATTCTATGCATACCGATACTGAAACTGATTTACCGTGATACTGCTTTTTAAAATAATTATACGAGATAACTGTGCGATAATGGTGAGCTAGTTGGTTGCTCGCCCCCATTATTTTCTTGTTGTCTTCTCTCTTCCTTTGTTCTAGGTTGAGACGAGCTGGAGGTGGTGGCGTAGGACGAGCGAGATGGTGGTCATTATGTGTTGAAAACCTATGCTTCCGTATAAACTTGATATTTATTTATTTGCTATCGTACTTTGGATTATTTGTTTCGTCATTTGCAAACTATGTTGAATTTCGTTTGAACCTTGCTTTCATGCTAGTCGTTTGGGAATGGTTTCGAAATTTATGATTACTAAAATTGTTATTTTGATAGCTCGAGCATGTGTAGGTTCTATCGATTGATTGATTTGGTGTTTTTGTTTGTTTGTTGTGGTTAGTAAGTAGCGTCCGTTTCTCGATAAAGGTTTTAACTTGGATTTTTTTTTTTTAAAAAAAATACTCTGATTTTTATTAAATAAATTCGGCAAATTCTTTAAAACAAAACGGGGCGTTACAGTTTGGTATCAGAGCCAGTCTTGTTTTTCTGTAGACTGGTTCATTTTGTGATTAAATTGTTTAATGACCAATGACCACTTGCTTCGTCGCACCGCGCCAGCTCAAGGTATGAAGTTATGGTTCTGTTTATTTATCTGGGGATTAGGAAATCTATCCACCTTGAAATGTTTTGAACTCTACTGTTTCATGGCGAACTCTAAATTTTCTATATTTATTTTAAATTTTGTTTTGGTGTTAAACTTTTCCGGCTTGTTCAATGTAGAACAAAGGCCACTCGTAACCGCAATGTTCGCAATGCTCGCAACCGTCAGCAAACCCCACCTCCACCTCCACCCCCGCTTCCATCTCCACCTCGCCAGCAGCCCCTACGGCCATGGATTTTCCCCGACTCATTGTCCAGTTTCAAGGCATGCATGCGCCCACTTTTTCGGGGAGTGAGGCCCCCACTGCTGAGCTCGAGTGGATGAAGGAGCTCGATAAGATCTTCGCTGTGCTCCCTCTTCCCGATAGGCAGCGAGTAGCTCTTACTGCCTTCCAGATGAAGGCAGATGCTTCCGACTGGTGGGTCGACCACTGGGCTCGGAGGCCAGAGGCTGAGCTCAATGCCCTCACTTGGGAGCAGATGAAGGCAATGGTTCGTAGCAAGTTCCTTCCCAAGAGTTTTTGGGATCGCATGGAGCACGAGTTCTACCATCTTCAGCAGGGCGGTACCAGCGTGGACGACTACATCCGCACTTTCACCCGAATGTGCCCTTTTGCTGGTGATTCTGTGAGCACCGACGAGAAGAAAGCCAATAAGTTTCTGAAAGGGCTGATCCGAGAATTCGTGTGCTAGTTGGGAGTCACGGACTGTTGTCTTATGCTGACACCGTCAGTCGGGCTCAGAGAGTTGAGAGCTTAATCCTTTCGGCGGATCCTGTTCATTCTGTTTATCATGCTGCTCAGCATGCCCAGGCTGTACCTCCTCTCATCCCGCCTTTGTCTTATCAGCCGCCGCTTATTGCTCAGGCGCCTTATCCGTATCCGGTTCCGTATGCTTCAGCTCCCCCGTCCTCTAGCTCTGGCAAGAGGAAGAATGATCAGCAGAACCGTAAGAAGAACAAGCGCTCTAACCATGGTCCGCGCCAGCCTCAGCAGCAGCCTGCTGCACAGTTTGTCCAGCCTCTTCGCCAGATTCCTGTCGGGACCCCACCATGTAGAGCATGCGGGATAGTTCATGAGGCCAATGCGTGTCGGGCTGCTGACATGACTTGCTTCAACTGCCAGAGGAAGGGCCACTTCTCCCGCACCTGCCCAGAGCCATGGAGGCCGAACCAGCAGCAGCCGCCCAGACAGCCACCACCTAACCAGCAGAGGACTGAAGGCCAAGCTCGTGTCTACACCATCACTCATGACGAGGCGGCCAACAACAACACAGGTACCATGTCCGGAATGCTTTCGTTATCCAACGTGCCTATTTTTGCTTTGTGTGATACTGGAGCAACCCACTCGTTTTCATCCCATTGTCTTGAGGCCCTATCTTTTGTGAATACTTGCCAAGTTGATCCTCTTGAGGTTAGCCTAGCCTCAGGAAAAACTATTATATCTGATTCTCTGGTTCGTGATCTTCCTGTTTCTATCGGTGGGCGTGTGTTCGAAGCTGATGCTTATGTGATTGAAATGCGAGACTTCGACGTGATCTTGGGCATGGACTTGCTCACTCGTTATCGAGCCGATATCCGGTGCCAGGAGCGTGAAGTCACCCTCTTCCCCGATTCCGATCAGCCTGTTGTCTTTTATGGGGTGAATTCGAGGACTGTGCCTCGAGTCATCTCTTCTTTGCAAGCTAGGAATAGCCTTTCCAAGGGTAGCTGTCAAGGCTATCTCGTCTCTATAGTGTCCGATGCCGTTGACGAGCGTACACCCGAGAGAGTATCCATCGTCTGCGAGTACCTCGACGTTTTCCCCGAAGAGCTGCCCGAAGGACCACCCAACCGTCAAGTTGAATTCACTATCGATCTAATCCCAGGAGCCGGCCCCGTTTCTAAGGCTCCCTATCGTATGGCGCCGAAGGAGCTTCAAGAGCTCAAGGCCCAAATCCAAGAACTGCTCGAGCTCGGTTTTATTCGACTGAGTGTTTCTTCGTGGGGTGCGCCCGTTCTATTCGTGAAGAAGAAAGATGGATCTATGCGCATGTGCATTGATTATCGCGAGCTTAACCGTATGATGGTTAAGAACAAGTACCCTCTTCCTCGTATTGAGGATCTCTTCGACTAGCTGAGGGGAGCCAGCGTTCTCGAAGATTGATTTGAGGTCTGGCTATCATCAGCTGAAGATCCGGGAGTCGGATATCTCTAAGACTGCGTTCCATACCCGATATGGCCACTACGAGTTTGTGGTAATGCCATTCGGACTTAGCAATGCCCCGGCCGTGTTCATGGACCTTATGAATAAGGTCTTTCATCCTTATCTGGACCAATTTGTTATCGTTTTCATCAACGACATTCTGGTCTATTCTCGGGACATCGATCAGCACAAGGAGCATCTGAGGACTGTGCTGGAGACTCTTCCCAGCGAGAAGCTGTATGCGAAGTTTTTGAAGTGTGAGTTCTGGCTGGATCGTGTGGCTTTCCTTTGCCACATCGTGACAGCTAGACGCATTGAGGTGGATCATGGCAAGATCGAGGCTGTGAGCAAGTGGGAAACACCAAGAAGTGCCAGCGACGTTCGTAGTTTCCTGGGGTTAGCAGGATACTACAGGAGCTTCATCGAGGGCTTCTCGAAGATAGCCCGACCCCTAACCAACCTTACGAAGAAGGCCGTGAGGTTTCAGTGGAGTTCCGAGTGCGAGAATAGTTTCCAGGAGTTGAAGAGGAGACTTACAACCGCACCCGTCTTGTCGATTCCCGATCCTACTTTGGAGTTCACCATCTATAGTGACGCTTCGAAGATGGGTTTGGGATGTGTCCTAATGCAGCAAGGGAAGGTTGTAGCTTATGCTTCGAGGCACCTGAAGCCTCACGAGCAGAACTACCCCACTCATGATCTTGAGTTAGCTGTTGTTGTCCACGCCTTGAAGATTTGGCGGCACTACCTCTATGGAGGCAAGTGTGAGATTTTCACCGACCATAAGAGCTTGAAGTATATCTTTACTCAGAAGGAGCTCAATATGTGCCAAAGGAGATGGCTTGAGTTGGTCAAGGACTACGATTGCACGATTAGCTACCATCCCGGAAAAGCTAACGTGGTCGCCGACACGTTGAGTCGGAAAACTCATGGCCAGTTGTCTTGTCTGTTCACCGGGCAGGATGTCCTTGTTCGGGAGTTCGAGCGACTGCAGTTAGAGGCAGTGGAGTCGACTTCGACAGCTGGAGGTGTGTTGACCGCCTTGGTTGTGGGGCCGACTCTTCGTGAGAGAATTGTCGTCGAGCAGCCGAATGATCGTTTTCTATGCCGGATGAAGGAGTTGATGGAAGCCGGTCGAGTTGGAGGATTCACAGTCGCATATGATGAGGCATTAGTCTTCGAGGGTAGACTATGTGTTCCGAAGGTGTGGGAGCTGCGAAAGGAGGTATTGAGAGAAGCCCATAGTGCCCCGTACACCATCCATCCTGGTAGTTCGAAGATGTATCAGGACCTCCGGAAGTCTTTTTGGTGGCGAGGTATGAAGAGGCAGGTGGCCCGTTTCGTGAATGGTTGTCTAGTGTGTCAGCAAGTGAAGGCTGAGCACCAGAAACCGGGAGGGATGTTGCAGCCGCTTGAGATTCCCATGTGGAAATGGGAGCAACTCACGATGGATTTCTTGGTGGGTTTGCCGAGATTGAGATCCGGTCATGATTCTATTTGGGTGATTGTGGATCGACTCATGAAGTCCGCCCACTTTCTGCCCGTCCGGACGGCTATGAAGGCTAGTGCATATGCCGAGTTGTTCGTTGACGAGATCGTCAAACTTCATGGAGTGCCCGTGGAGATTGTGTCTGATCGTGACTCAAAGTTCACGAGCCAGTTCTGGAAGACTCTGCACCGAGCCATGGGAACTAGGTTGGAGTTCAGTACCGCCTTTCACCCTCAGACAGATGGTCAGTCGGAGCGGACGATCCAGTATTTGGAGGATATATTGAGGGTTGTGGTCTTGGACCGGAGCCTGACTTGGAAGACTGCGCTCCCGTTGGTCGAATTGTCTTATAACAACAGCTACCACTCCTCAATCAAGATGGCCCCTTACGAAGCTTTGCATGGACGGAAGGTCCGAACACCTTTGTATTGGGATGAGGTCGGAGAGAGGAAGATCATGGGCCCGGAGTTCATTCGTAGGACTTCGGAAGCTGTTGAGCAGATCCGAAAGCATATCCGGCCTGCCCAGGAGAGGCAGAAGGTGTATGCCGATCGGGAGCGGCGAGAGCTTGAGTATGCTGTTGGTGATCACGTCTTTCTGAAGGTCTCTCCTATGAAGGGTGTGATTCGATTCGGGAAGAAGGGGAAGCTTCGGCCTCGCTACATCGGACCCTTCGAGATCCTAGCTCGAGTCGGGAACTTGGCTTATCGGTTAGCTTTACCACTGGACTTGTCAGGGGTGCATGATGTGTTTCATGTCTACATGCTGCGTAGATATGTACATGACCCCGACCTTGTGGTGGACATCGGCGAGCTGCAGGTCGAGCGAGACGTCACCTATGAGGAGGTGCCGGTTGACGTACTGGACCAGAAGGTCCATCAGCTGAGGAACCGGGCAGTGAGTTTGGTGAAGGTGCTGTGGAGCCGACACGACGAGTCCGAGGCGACTGGGGAGAAGGAGGACGAGATTAAGAGGAGATATCCGAACTTCGCCTTTTGATCTCCTTTGTACTTTTTTGTGTTCTATTTATCTTTGTTTTCTTTCGAATTCCGAGGACGGAATCCTTTGTTAGGTGGGTAGACTGTAATGCCCCGTTTATTTGTGGATTATTTGAGAATATTATTATTATTTTTATTGTTATTATTATTTTTGTGATAATATTTATATTTATTTTTCTTGAATGCCATAATATTAATTAATTGTCAAATGTGATTAAATGCTAAATGTCTAATTGTCTAATTGATTTTCGTGACTTATTAAATTATTAATGTGAAATAATGTGTATTTAAAAATATGTAAAATATATTTATTCTTCGGTTTATTTATTATCGTGCGCTTGAATTCGTTATCGAGCCCGAAAATTTTCGTTGGAACCGAAAGTGGGCCCGAGAATGTCCGTTTATATTGTAATCGGGCCCGTGAGCCGATTTATCGTCGCGAGCCGACCCGCGAGCCCAAAATCCAGCCCAACCCCTTTGGCCCAATCTGGCTGATCCTAACCCTTTTTCCCCAAACCCGTTCTTTTCCTATTGTGCGTGGGATTTTTCTTTTTTGCTCGTCAAGACGCTAAACCTAGGCTTATTTATGTTTGGTTCTCCTCATTGCGTGAGAGGCAGATTAACCGCAGCCATCATAAATCTCTCGTGAGAGATCAGTTTTCGATTTTCTTTTATCACGTCTCCCTTCCGTCATCTCCCCTTCCGTCATCGTGATCCCTCGTCGTCACCATCATCCTCGTCGCTCAGTCCCTCATCATCATCGTTGTCACCATCTCATCGTCGTCACATCACCTCCGGAGCACAACAAACCCGTGGTCAACTTCCGGCAGCCCCCAATAGCGTTTTTCCGACGAACTATACTCTTCACGCCATCGCCGCGCCGCGACCAGCACCTCTGCCACGCCGCGTCACGTTGCCACGCCGCGACCAGAACATCCGCCGCGCCGCGACGCCATCCCAAGCTCTCTGCCGCGCCGCGAAGCCGCCACAGGGGTCCCCGTCATCTTCCGGCGACCTCTCCGTTTAGCCCGACGAGCAGCTTCTTCTCTGGCGACCTTGCAGCGACGTCCGGCGATCTAGCAGCGACCCATCCCCTCTCGAAGCCGCTGCAGCATCTTTCCCTTCCGGCGAGACGCGAGAATCCGTCGAGCCCCGTTCGTGTTCGTTTCGTTTTCCGCGTTTTTCCCGAGAACAGTACCTCGTCGTTTTTTCGACTCGTTTAACTCGTGTATGATTTATTTCGTTATGTGTTTATTGTCGTGAAGTGCTCGTTGAACAATGTAATATATGTGTGAATTGCTTGATGTGAATATGTGCGATTATGTGTTATTATGATTTTATGGGTTATCGTATGTTCGGGGCCTCTTCGATTTTCAAAAGAATCGAACGAGACCTCGAAAGTCGTGTAAGTCGGTGGATATTGGAACAATGTCAAGCACTTGGTCTTTGAAAAGGCCTCGGACGAGAAATTTCCTGTTATGAATTAATTGACAAGTTGTCGAGCATTTATATCGCTGTTTTGGTGTTTGAATTTTTAAAAATAGCTCGCTGCTCAAAACGATTTGAAAATTTGAGGGTGATGTTGTATGTTCATTGCCAGCCTCATGTAAAAATTTCGTGATTTTTAGAAGCCTGTTGCTATTTTTAATAATTATAATGTAATCTGATCAGAATAGTGTTAAATGCATAAAAAATTCATTATTGAATCAAATGAGCTGAAATTCGAATATGTCATTCCTCTGTGACTTTTATATGTTGTGTTAAATGTTTAGAATTTTCGAACTTGATTTGATGTCGTTAATAATTTATTTATCGAATCTGCTGAAGCGTTGTTTGAATTTTTATAAATTGATTATTTCGTGAAAAATTCTGAAATTTTACTGAGATGCCTATTTTATGTGTTGAATCATGTTTTTAAAAGATGGGAATTTGTGGAGTCCATATTGATTGGGTTTTGATTTAAATTCCATAAACTGGTGATGCTCGTATGAATTTTTAAAAAATAGTAGCAGTTGACCTTCAGAGCTGAGATTTTTATACATGGATTTTAGCATGATATATATTGTTGTGTAAAATTTTCAAGTTCTGATTCGTTCATTAAGTTCAAGTATGAATTGATGTTCTCTTTTTGTTGATGTCTTGTTCGAATTTTATAAAATAGTGTATTTCGAGTTTGAAGTTGAAAATTTGTGGTTTTACATGTTTCTGGGAGATGTAATTTTGTGTATATTTTCAGAGCCTAAGTAGTAGGGTAGCTTGACCATCTATTTTTCATGCGATTAATGATTGCTATTTTGGATACATGATTTTTATATGAAAATTGGGAATCGACTTGCTTTTCGTTTTGATGTGAGTTTGACTTGGTCAATCCTCGGATGGATTTATGTGAACTCCCTTATGTGGTTTGGTCGAGTTTAGTGCAGAGTCTTAGTGTTCCAACATCCACAGGACTTCAGGAACTACTTAGTCGAAACAAGTTCGACTAGGTCTGTCTTGTGATTTCCGATTTAAGTCAAGATAGATATTGATTGTAGGATCTTGTCATAATGTAGGTGTCTAGAGGTGTTGACCTCACCTCATTTCGGGATTTATGATTTTATGAACTGTTGCTGCTATCAGGGGGATACATTTGTGTTGTATCCATAATTATCGCACTTATTATTTCGTGTAATGTTTCTTTTGAAAATTTTTGTATGCATGAGAACTCTAGTCTAAGTGTCCCAAATGCTAGTGCCTTGATGAATGCGAAAGCAGTAGGAGGTCTCCTGCCCGTTGTATCCGGGACGGACGCCCCATGCCGTCGTATCCGGAAGGGGAAAAACATCTCTGCTGTCTCTTGGAAAGGATCCTACGAACCGTTGTACCCGGGGGTGGGAAGGTTTCCAGTTACAGCCATGCCGTTGTATCCGGTAGCTTGTTGTATGTACATAGGAGGTTTGCGATAGGGCTGGGTAGGGGGTTTAGGCTATGAATTCTTTGCATACCGATACTGAAACTGTTTTACCGTGATACTGCTTTTTAAAATAATTATACGAGATAACTGCGCGATAATGGTGAGCTAGTTGGTTGCTCACCCCCATTATTTTCTTGTTGTCTTCTCTCTTCCATTGTTCTAGGTTGAGACGAGCTGGAGGCGGTGGCGTAGGACGAGCGAGATGGTGGTCATTATGTGTTGAAAACCTATGCTTCCGTATAAACTTGATATTTATTTATTTGCTATCGTACTTTGGATTATTTGTTTCGTCATTTGCGAACTATGTTGAATTCCGTTTGAACCTTCCTTTCATGCTAGTCGTTTGGGAATGGTTTTGAAATTTATGATTATTAAAATTGTTATTTTGATAGCTCGAGCATGTGTAGGTTCTATCGATTGATTGATTTGGTGTTTTTATTTGTTTGTTGTGGTTAGTAAGTAGCGCCCGTTTCTCGATAAAGGTTTTAACTTAGATTTTTTTTAAAAAAATACTCTGATTTTTATTAAATAAATTCGGCAAATTCATTAAAATAAAACGGGGCATTACAGCTAACCCACCGGCATTACCATCGGCGGGAATATACTCTAATTAGGCAAAAATAGGCCAACCGTCAGAATTCTCGACAACGAAAGACCCTATCATAGACCAGCGTTTCACATGCATATATTGATTATAAAAACATGCGATTATAAAGAATAATTGCACAGTAAAGTTTATCGACACCCACCTGTTCGGATAAGACAAAAAAGATGCTACAACGGCTCGGTAGGTTGAGGGTTCGACAACTCAAGAGCCTACAATTAATCAAGACAATTTTCATAAATAAATTATCTTGGTAACTCGAAAGTTCATCGAAGGTTCTCATTTAATCAAAATTATTGATTAAGGAGCTTATGAAATTTTAGTGGAACTTGGAACTCTCAATTTAATGGAACAAGACTTGAAAAAATGGTCACGAGGCTAAACTATAAGGTTCGGCTCAAAAACGGGTCGAACAGCTCGAAAACGGATGAGTAAAAACATAAAAACCAAGTTGTTGGAAATTGGATAAATCTTCTATGCGCAGTCAATTTATTTTAAAAATAACTTTTGATGTAGAAAATATTTTGGACTGATTTTTGAAAATATGGAAAGTCAAGAGACAAGTACATTTCTCGTGAAGATCTCGAATAAAACGAACAAGTTAAAGGGATGAAAACTTGTCTAACTTAAGCCACAAGCTGCAACTGACTCTACAGAAAAACTTCTCGCGCTGTGATCATATTTCGAACGTAACTTTTTATACAAAACTAATAATTGAAATATTTTTGTGCCCTTAGAAATATAAGAGGCAAAATTACAAACCATTAGAAGACAACAAAAGTATCCGGTCACAAGAAGAGGTTTAAAACAACCAAGTAATACAGACAACAAGTAACACCGAAAGATCAGAAAAACTGAACATGCAATAATCGAACTTTGGCAATAACTCTCCATATATAAATGATAAACACCTGATTTTTATTCCAGAGGAAACAAAGAGATCGAACTTCAAATCACATGAAGAGTTCGAAACCATTCGACTGCGTTTTAGAGGGTGAAAACAGGAAGCATTACAAGGGTATCATATAGGGTTTTCAAGGCTCAAACAACACAAGATTGAACGACAACACGACGATGGTTCGGAGATAAAACCAAGGCTTGTTTTCAAAACAACGAGGCTCGATTTTTTTCACAACGATAAAGGTACTTAGAGAGTTCCAACTCCACAATAAACACAAGCAATTTCAAAACCTCATGATGTACACATTTTCTTCAAAAATGTCCTTAGATCTAAATTTTTGTGAAATAGATCCAACTCAAACCATATGGATCTATAATAATCCACCAAAAATGAATAATTTACAAGGGGATCGAATCAATTACCCAGCTCAGGGGAATCTACAAAATAAGGAAAACCGGATCGAGCAGATCAATGGCATCAGACGGCGTTGCGCGGCATCGGCTTCGAGCGGCGTCGCGGGCGTGGCCTTCCGGTGATTGAGGTACTTCGGCCAGGGGCTGGTCGCGTGGGCTGATGGTGGTAGAGTCAAGGCTTGGCGTGTTAACAGACGACTGTTGGGATGCCGGTCACGGCTGCTAGCGACGGAGGCTCGAGGGGCTGCTGAATGCCAGGAGTTGGGCACCGTGAAGGAAGGAATCGAGATGAGGTTTTGGGGAAGAATTATGTAAAAGGGAGAGCTGATTTGGTCTGAATCCAAGGGAGGAAAAACGTGTGAAGTAATGAGAGAAAATGGGAAAATTCCTCAAATTAAAACCAAGGTAATCAAGGCAATATCAAATGGTATAAAATCATACCATAAATAAGGACATAAAGGGTGCCATACAAGGCACTTGGGGTTGGTCAAACGAGATTTAGAGCTGGAAAATAATTCTCCAAAAATAACACCCCAAAACTTTGAAAATTTGAAAAGTAACTTGGAGCCAAAATGCTCACAAGGGGATCAGTTTTTGGAATAATGTTGGGCCGAAATGGACTAGCATTGGGTAGGTTTTTTTCTTATAAACTCAAGGCCGAAAATGATGATTCCAATGGTCTGAAAAAAAAAAAAAAGCTTAAGAACGGTCGAGACCAAGATTTGAGAAGAGATCAAAAACGGCTCGAAAATAATTCTACACGAGTGAACGACGAATTTTTGAATGATTCGACGAGCGAATATAAATCGAACAACGCCGGACGAACGATTTTTGAATAACGAATGCATAAAAATAAAATTAGAAATGATTTAAGTAGACGATCACGTCTACAAAAATTATTTGACTTCAAAGATTAACTAGACAAGGACATCTAATTAATCATCAGAAGCTTAAACGAGGACTTGCCGAGCAATACAACTAAAATAAAGGCGAGGTGAATAAATAAATAATATAAAAATACGCTAACTCATCTAAAATGAATGGGGCGCTACATACAACACACACTTAAATGGAACACACACAGTCCACACACACACACACACAATATGTCAAAGTCGGACGCCGCCGAACGGCCACAGCTCGCCGCCTTCCGTCGCACCTTAGCCGATCGGACATGAGACGACTGCCATCCACCGGTGCATCCCTTTCATTGCAGCTCCGTCATCAGCCGTTGGGACTTCGGCGAGATGAAATCGACTCAATGACGACAACATCCACTCCATCTCATCGACCGAGGACTTACCTGGAAAACCACCGCCAGATCCTGGCCTTCCTCAGCGGCAGCCCTTCTTCGGTCCCGCACACACCCAAACAAACACACACTCAACTCCGGTAGATGTCTTAGCCATTGACATTTCCTTCACTGGCCACACCACCCCACGGCTAGAAGAGGAGGCGACGTACAGTGAAATGACGCCGCTGAGCTTGGCGACGTTGGGTTCCAAGAAAGAAAGAAGGTGGTCAGAGCATATGCCAAATCGTGTCGGCCAATGGAACGAGTAGTGAGGACGACGAAGGAGTCAACGTGCACGACGATCGGGCCGGATGTGGTCGGCAGCGGGGAATGACGGTCGGGAAACGGACAGGCGAAGGCAGCCGTGGACATGGACGAATAGAGTCCAAATTTTGAGATTGGGATGCTTTTATTTGTTTTTAAAATTAGATAAATCCACAAGGATATGATTGCAATTATATAAAGTTCAATATTTTTTAATTTAATAAGTGAGACAACTATGTAGGTATATTAATGTTAAATGCATGCACATTAATTTTAAATGCATGCACAATATATAAAATGCACATGTGATCATGCACATTAAAAACCTCCGTTATAATTTATGAAATTACATAGAGCTGTTCGTTGGTCATTTCAATTTGTTCATAATTTTATCCAAATTTACCAAGATGTCACTGCGCCTCTTAGTGTTCATAAAGTTCCGAACTGAAATTTTTCAGCTCGATTGGTTTCGGTGCATATTGTGCAATCTGCTTATCATTAACATGTAATTCGTCTAACACTATTATGCACTCATAGTACAAACATATTTAATGTGTTGTCCCAAATAAAAACTAAAATCGAACCAAAATAGTCATTTTAATTCAATCAGTTAACACATTTATTCTAAATAAATAAAATATTTTTTTATTCACATTATATATGAAAAAAAATATTTAGTATTTTTTACCTCTATATTTAATAGTTTAGATTATTTGTGGTTGATAATACATAATGTAATAAAATACATAAATTGTTACTGTGCATCTCCTCAATCAATGATGTTCATCTCGTCTGACATTACTGTGCAGTCTATTGAAAGGGTATTTTTATGTGTATTTCAATTTTAAGAAACCTTAATAATGTATATTTCAGTCAACATCATTTGGCATTTGTCAAATTATTTATATAAGAAAATATATATTTAGTATTTATAACTGATATTTATTTAATTTTTCATATTTTTGTTTGTTGAAATAAATAATATATATGCATAGATAAAAATTTTAAAAATAATCTTTTTTATATGATTTGGTTGGTTTTGTTAATTTTGTTTTTAGTAATTAAAATTATAATATTTGTGAAAATAGACACTAGCATAACAATGTTGTTTCATTTTATGTCACGTGTGTCATCATGCAAGATTCACTGTAATGCTAACATGCATGCTCGAACGTATTAACAAGCATATAGTTTAACACTATCGTGCAGTATGACATTCGCTAATGTGCATTTTGTTTAATACCATTGCACATTACTATGATTTTTTTTAATGTACAAATCCAAACTAGAAAAAGAATCGATAATTGGGATATTTGGATAAATGTAACTAACCTAAATAATTTAATTAGCGTATTATTTATATTTAAAAATATATCCATTATTTTAATATTTTATTTAATATTTTTTTTGAAAATGAATAATATATATATATATATATATATATATCTGTGTGTGTGTGTGTGTGTGTATGTGCGTATAAAAAGTATTCAAAAAATTATATTTTTTTATATATTTTTACATAAATTTCATATTAGACCCAGAGACTAGATTGAAAATATAATAAAAATCTTGAAATTGTAATGGGATCCTTTGAAATTATCAAATTCTGAAACAAAAAATCCCCACAATTCTAAATTAATTGTCCATTTCTGTCGCTTGAAATCGGGCAGCAACCATCTTGCCCAATGGCATGACGAGGCAGCAGCAACCGGCGCGATAGGCAGCAGTTGTGGGCGACGCTGGTGGATGGCACTGAGGAAGCGACCGATCTGTTCCAATTTAGTGAAGCCATGCCCGTTCAAATGATACAGTGGCTAGATACGGCGACTGCAAGCGGCAGCGAGGTCAGCTAGCGGCAGCGATCGACCGGTGGTGCTGATGAGGGGGCAGTTTCTGTGTGTGTGTGTGTGTATGTGTGTGTGTCGTATTTTTGTATGCGTGTATCAGTTTGTGTGTGTGTGTGTGTTTGCGTGCATGTACGGTGCATGTGTGTGTGTGTGTGAGAATCGTGTGTGTACTGTGTGTGTGCGTGTGTGTTGTGTGTGTATAAAGTGTGTGTGTGTGTGTGTGTGTTGTTAGTGTTATATACTAAAAGCTTGGCTTTGCATGTTATTACACATTTACCCTTTATGAATGAGAATCATGTTAGATTAAACAAGTTCTACGTTCTGTTGTTCTACACATAGATAGAGTGGGTCATCATTGGGTGAACTGAAGATCATTCTATCAGTTACTTGCGAACAAGAATAGTTGTTCACAACCTAGATGGACATGAACAGCCCATCCGAATGGTTGTAGTGTCAACTGTACAGTTTGTCTTGACTGATTAGTTGCACTAGTACATTTATGTATTGAACAGGATCTCAAAGAGGAGAAGTTCATTTTATACTTATCGTTGTAAATGAACTAGGCCTCGGTTAATTACTGCATTCTCATAAATCGTAAGATATTAAACAGGCAGACATATGTAGTATATATTACTTTGATTCACTTGGGTGAGGTTCAGTTTGTTGGATTAATATTGCTACTGTTTTAGGTAATGTTGCTATATATAGAATGTGCTGTTAGGATATTTACGGTCACCATGTGCGTTAGTTTGATGATGTCCCCGGAGTGAGTTCATGAAGGATTGTTATGCTAAACCCTGCTGGTGGATTAAGTTCCAACATAATAAGAATGTGATGAACGAGCGCTAGTTTCGGTGAAATAATAACAAATTAATTAATTCTTGATTGTCAGTAGTCGAATTAATTAATAGACATTATATTTTAAACGTGGGTAGGTAAATCGAGTAATTATTATTGAAGTCTCAAATGTAATTTAGGCTAGGAAAAGAGAGTGCAATAATATAATATTGGTGGCCCATTAATATTATTTAATTAATTAGAGGACTGGGCTTGGCCCATAGATAGTCTAATTAAATTAAGGAGTCCTATTCCTAATCTCCTAAGGGTCCTTACTGTAGCTCTATATATACATCATTAAGCTCATGAGAAGAGAGTCAGTCCCACATAATTAACGTGAGACGGCGCCCAACATACTCTCTCTCTCAGTTCTCATTCGAGCTTTAACTTCTTCTTGTTGCTCCACTGGTACAAGTTGAAGAGGTGTTTGAGTAATACAGTAGAAGATCTATAAGTAATCGAGACCCGATTATCATCTACAGCAGACAGAAAACGACGAGCCCGACCTGCCGGACCCCCGACCCGACGAGCCAGACCCGTCGTGAAGCCGCCGTGTCCAGCCGTGAAGTAACGCAATCCAGTCAGTGAGACGACGCGCCACCCGCGACCAGCGACACGACTCTCGGAGCCCCGCGACGCGCCAGCTCGGCTAGTCCGACGCACGCGACCCGATCACGCGATCCGACCCGGTTTGTCTTGTTCGTGTACTGTGTACGGCCATCCAGAAGATCAGCCAGATCGCCAAAAATTTTAAGTCGTAAGTTCTTTAGGTCAAATCTTTAGAGCTGTTGCGCATAGTTTTTTACTATTAAATCCTTCACTTGTACATAACAAGATCCTCACAGATCCCAACAAGTGGTATCAGAGCACTTGGTTAATTCGTTTCGTACAAAGTTTGAATTTTTATGGCTTTATTTGACAAGATGTGTTCAAACGCGACCATATATTGGATTATATTTACATAACTCGGTTTGCAGGAAAATAGTTAATCCCCTATTATGGCCGACTATGTGATTGATGAATGTTGTTTTATGTGATGTATGGATTTAAATTCGTTTTTAAAGCCTCGGACATGTCGAGGAATTGATGGATGAATGTTTGTAATAATTATTCGCCCGGGGGTTGATGGGATATATTTAATTATTTGTTTAGAAAACATGTACATCCATTCGTTGGATCTAGGATCGAATTATGTAATTTTGTAAATTATATTTGTCGTGTTGTGATTGTGTGTTGATGGCTGGGAGATCACAAGAGATCAACTAGCCTCGAAGAATAAAAAAAAATCGGCGATTTTCCGACCACCAGCGGCGGCGGCGGTCGGCGGTCGACGACAAGGCTGAAGGTGGAGTGGTTTTACTTGATGTCCAAACAATACAATATCTACCAGGATTCTACTGCTAAAGGAGTTCCAGTTGAACAGGGAAATGACTGTCACAGTTTTCTTGTTTAAGGAGACTCAATATTTAGTGGCCATAATAATGGATTTATTTATTTATTAAAATTCATTATGCCATTAATTATTATTTATGCATGTTAATTAATTATGTTCTTGCATGGGATTGATTTAATATTGCATGAATAATTATGCATGTTAATTAATTATGTTATGCATAGGATTAAATTAGAATTGTATTAATAAATTATGTATGATAATTAATTAGTGCACTGACATAGATTAATTTAGAATTGCATGAATTGTTGTACATGATAATTAACTATTGCATAGACATAATTTAATTTAGAATTGCTTGAATTATTATGCATGTTAATTAATTGTTGCATTAACATATATTAATTTAGAATTGCATAAGTATTTATAAATCCTCATTAAATAATACTAAGTTTGAGAAGGGATTTTAAATTAAAGCTAATCGTAAAATTCCTAAGGCCTCCATTTCTAATTTGTCGGTAAATCAATTAATTGAAGTATGGGCTTTCCCATAGATGACATCACTAAAACTAATTGTAGGAAATTACCAGGACGAATTTCTAAAATTAGACGGTTGGAGGGAATCTAAAGAGAGCGCACGGGCCTCCCCACGGGGGACGTGTAATCAATTTTGACGACCTCGAAATCGAGTAATGGGATTCACTTAGAATGCGATTTATTTATAAACTCCCCAAGGGGTCCCTGGATTTATTGCATGGCCAAATGGAGACCGACTATTAATTTCATTCGTCATGAATTTTGTTTTGACTTATGGAAATTAATGGGTTCTTGAAAAACCCTTCTCTTACAAAATATGAGCATGTAGGGCGACCCACGTAGCATGCATTCTCATGAGGTGTAATAAATTTCGGTGAATTTAGTTAAAATTGTTTAGAGGATATCAATATTAACAGTTAAATTCAAAAGTGTTTAATCTGCAAAATTCATTTGCATGATTCTCAGGATATTCATAATGTTGTTTAATCCGTTGTCTGTCATTCTAAAAGAAAATCAACTTACTGGTCCTAATTACATTGATTGGAAGAGGAACTTAGACATAGTGTTGACTGCTGAGGGTTATAAGTTTGCAACCAATGAGGCTAGTCCGGCAGTGCCACTGACAGTGCCGACGGTTGATTCTCCTGAGCAGGAGAAAAAGGAGTATGCTTGGTGGAAGAAGGCTGATGAAATGGCAAAGTGTTACATTCTGGCTTCTATGTCGAATGTTCTTCAACATAAGCATCAGTCTATGGACACTGCAGCAGATATACTGCTCAATATCAGAAATCTGTTCGGACATCAGTCTAGGGCTGCTAGGCAAGAGGCTTTGAGTGCTCTGATGAGTACGCGCATGGCCGAGGGCACACCCATAAGGGAGCACGCCCTCAGGTTTATGGCGCAACTCAATGAGCTTGAGGTCATGGGAGATTTTATTGACGGGGAAACCCAGGTTGATATTATGCTATAGTCTTTGCCGAAGTGCTTTGATCAGTTCCGGTTGAACTACAACATGCACAAGATGCATATGGCTCTTCAAGAACTGCTTGCAGAGCTTCAGTCGGCGGAAGCCTTATTCACCCAGGTACCTCAGGTGCTAGTCGCCGAGCAGGCTGGATCTTCCAGGCTTATAAGGGCAAGAAGAGAAAGAAGTCTGCAGGAAAGGCGAAGGCACATGATGCTCCAGTTGCCCCACGACCGGTCCCTCAGGTGTGGCAAAAAAAACCGAAAGGAAGATGCCACAAGTGCAACAAGTCAGGAACACTGGTGTTGGGATCTGTGAGTATCTCATTATGTACAAGTCACGAATTCAATAGCAAAAGTAAACCTATGCGTACCGGATCTAAAGGTTTGACGTAGAGGACTTACGGCTTAAAATTTATGTAGATCTGGTTGACCATGAATGGATGACCGCAAATCACGTCTTGGGTCACACGAACAAGATCGGATAAAATGGGTGCAAACAGATGAAGACGAACTTTGCAGTCAATGAGCTCCCAACGGCGATCTGGGCAGCGGCTGAAAGCTGGCGTCGAGACGGTCATCTGGGTATGCTCCGTTCCTCAATCGGACCTCCGGTTAGTTCTGTAGGATAAAATATATTTCGCCCCGATTTACCTACAGATCTTCTACTGTATTACTCAATATACCCTTCTTCAACTTGTATCAATGGAGCAACAAGAAGAAGATAAAGCTCGAATGAGATCTAGAGAGAGAGAGAGGCGTGGGGCGTGTGTTTTAATTATGACAGATGTCTTCTCTTCTCATGAGCTTAAAGATGTATATATAGAGCTACAGTAGGGACCCTTAGGAAATTAGGAATAGGGCACCTTAATTAATTAAAATAACTGTGGGCCAAGTCCACTCCTCTAATTAATTAAATAATATTAATGGGCCACCAACATTATATTATTGTACTCCCTTTTTCTAGCCCAAATTACATTTGAGACTCCAATAATGATTACTCGATTTATCTCCCCACGTTTAAGATATAATATCCATTAATTAATTCGATTACTGACAATCAAGAATTAATTAATTTATTATTATTTCACCGAAGCTAGTGCTCATTCATCACGTTCTTATTATGCCGGAATTTAATCCATCTGCAGTGTTTATCATAAACATCCTTCATGAACTCACTCCGGGAACATCATCAAACTAACGCACATGGTGACAGTAAATATCCTAACAACACATCCTATATACAATAATATTACCCAAAACAGTAGGAATGTTAATTCAGCGAACTGAACCTCACCCATGTGAATCAAAGTAATATATACAATATATATCTGCCTGTTTAATATCTTACGGGTTAAGACAGCGCAGTAATTAACCGAGGCCTAGTTCATTTACGACGATCAGTATAAAATGAACTTCTCCTCTCTGGGATCCCGTTCAATACATAAATGTACTAGTGCAACTAATCAGTCAAGATAAACTATACAATTGACACTACAACCGTTCAGATGGGGTGTTCATGTTCATCTAGGTTGTGAACAACTATTCTTGTTCGCAAGTAACTGATTGAGTGATTTTCGGTTTGCCCGATGACGACCCACTCCATCTAAGTGCAGAACAACAAAACATAGAACTTGTTTATTCTAACATGATTCTCATTCGTAAAGGCAAAATGTGTAATAACATGCAAAGCCAAGCTTTCAGTATATAACACTAACAATCTCTCACTTATACTTAAAGCTTTCGCTTTTACAGTATAGTCCTTCAATCCGTTATTCTAAAAGACCTATATCGATTCTATTGCCATGCTCATGACTCCCATTCCTTCCACGTGTTTGACGAAGACCTTCCCCAGCAAACTCTTCGTGAAAGGATCAGCTAGGTTGTCCTATAACACAATGGTATTTGCGCTCTATGTGTTTGTTTGTCCTGTGAGCTCTAGGTTCTTTAGAGTTTTCTACTGCTCCATTGTTATCACAGTACACGGTGATACCACGTGGCAAACTCGGTATAACCTCTAAGTCCACTAAGAAGTTCCTGAGCCAAACTGCCTCTTTCGCTGCCTCTGAGGCTGCTATGTACTCGGCTTCCATGCTGGAGTCTGCCATGCATTTCTGCTTAGCACTCTTCCATGAAATGGCTCCACTTTCCAAGGTAAACGCATAACCTGAGGTTGATTTACTTTCATCCCTACCTGACTGAAAATCGGAATCACTGTAACCCAGAGGTAACAAACTGTCTGCACGGTAAATTAACATGTACTCCTTAGTCCTTCTCAGGTACTTGAATATATGCTTCACCGCAGACCAATGTTCCCATCCCGGATTACTTTGATATCTAGCTACCATGCCAACGGCGTAGCTAATATCCGGCTTAGTGCACAGCATTGCATACATGAGACTTTATACTGCCGAAGCATAAGGAACTGTCATCATCTCCTCTATCTCCTTAGACGTCTTAGGAGACATCTCCTTAGATAAAGATTCTCCATATTGAAAAGGTAACCACCTTTCTTGGAATCCTGCATGTTGAATCTGGCCAAGACAATATCTATGTATGAAGACTGGGATAAGCACAACATTTTGTTCTTACGGTCTCTAATGAGCCTAATACCAAGAATGTGTCCTATTTCACCTAAGTCCTTCATATCAAACTGCTTAGACAACCACGCTTTTACGTCTGGCAACTCCTTCTTACTGTTTTCAATAAGCAGTATGTCATCTACGTAAAGCACAAGAAACACCACCACGCTCCCACTGATTTTCTTGTAAACACAGTGCTCATCCGGACATTGAGTGAACCCGTACGACTGGATCACCTCGTCAAAATGGATGTTCCAAGATCTCGAAGCTTGCTTCAGTCCATAAGTAGACCGATTAAGCTTACACACTAGATGCTCACGACCTTCAGCAATGAATTCATCTGGTTGCTGCATATAGATGTCTTCTAGAAGGTTCCCGTTAAGGAAAGCCGTCTTGACATCCATCTGCCAAACTTCATGATCCATATAGGCAGCTGCAACCAAGAGAATCCGAATGGACTTAAGCATGGCTACTTGCGAAAAGGTCTCATCATAATCAATACCCTCGATCTGGGTATAACCTTTCGCAACAAGCCTAGCTCTCAGGGGCGGATCTAGAAAATAAAGTTAGGGGGGGCTAGAACAGTTAAAGAACCGAATTGTGTTCGTATGGTTCGTGAAAACTCAAGTTCACCTCGCTAATGTAGTCAAATTATAACCATTATTCGAGCTTATTTTTATAATAAGTTTAGTCCGACTGGGCTTATTATATGGGCCGATCAAGTTTACATTTCTCTTCGGTTAATAAATGGTCTAGCCGAGTCGCCTCATTTATTAAATGAGCACGAGCTTGAACATGAGGTATTTGACTTGACTCGGGCGGAATGATATCTCTAGAGGATTATATAATTTTTAATATCTCTCTTTCTCTCAATTATTTTAATGTAATTCTATAGTTTAAAAAAATTTACAGAGATTAATTATAAACATAAATGAATATAAGCGAAATTCTACAAATTTATGCCTCTACTTAACCAGATATACAAAAAATTGAATGTCATTATAATATTAGAGTAGAATATATAAGTAAATATCATATTTAAAAATAATTAAACTATTAATTATAATCATTAAAAATATGTGTAATTGTATATAGTAAATACTCTATTAGTTATTAATTTGTTATACAATTGTTTTTATAGTTTCACCATAAGAATATTGATAATTTTATGTACGTATATTTAATTATAAAACACTTTTTCAAGCTAGTATACATGTTTCATAATAATATATATCATAAGAGATTGTAGAAAAATACTGACAAAAATATGTAGTTGAAATTAGTTAGTTAAAACAAGAATACAATATCTTGTAATAATACATTTTATGTATATTTTATTATATATTTATATTTTCATAACATATACATATTTTATGTATATTTTATTATATATATATATATATATTTTAATAACATATACATATTTTATGTATATTTTTATGTATATTTTATTATATATATATATATATATATATATATATATTAAGTTGAATATACATTTTAATAACATATACATATATATATTACAAAAACTTAAATCTTTGGGGGGGAGAATGGCCCCCCCTAGCCACAACGTGCATCCGCCCCTGCTAGCTCTGAAGGTTTGCAGTTTCCCATCCGATCCTCTATTTTTCTTATAGATCCACTTACATCCAATGGGTCGTACTCCATCGGTTGGTTCTACAAGATCCCAGACCTGATTGGAGTCCATTGACCCTATTTCAGCTTTCATTGCAACATTCCATGAATCTGCATCTTTATCTTGGAGTGCCTCATTGTAAGTTCTTGGGTCAGATTCTAGGCCTCCTGGAACTGAGTCCGATGACTCTCCAAGACCTATCCATCTGTCGGGTAAATGAGAAACCCGCCCACTGCGACGAGGCACTGTCTGCACTGGTACACTCTCAGTGTGCCGTGTTGCAGTATTATGTGATGTATCTACTTGCGCACTAGGTGGGGAACCATCGATTTCACCCCTTAACTTCTCTAAGACTAGTCTACTCGCGGGCTTATGATTCATAATATAGTCTTCTTCCAAGAATCTAGCGTTCGTCGAAACGATCACATTCTGATCCTCAGGACTATAAAATAATCGACCTTTCGTTCCCTTGGGATAGCCTACGAAAACTCGTTCTTCCGAACGTTTCTCCAACTTGCCAGGTTCCTGCACTAACACGTGTGCAGGACTACCCCAAACTCAAAACTGTGAGAAACTGGGCTTGCGCCCTTTCCACATCTCATAAGGAGTATACGATCCTATTTCCAATGCTAGAAACTGTGAGAAACTGTGAGAAACTGACTTCGAAGGAACCATGTTCAGAATATACTATCCTGTTTCCAATGCCAAACCCCAGAACGAATCTGGTAACCTCGAATAACTCATCATAGACGTAACCATCTCCATAAGAGTCCTATTTCTTCGCTCTGCAACCCCATTCTACTGGGGCGTGCCGGGTGCAGTCAGTTTGGATTCAATCCCAACTTTCGATAAGTATGTCCTAAACTCTCCAAAGAATTCGCCACCTCGATCAGAACGAAGTGACTTGATACTTTTACCATGAAGCTTCTCTACAACTGCCCGATACTCCTTGAATTTCTGAAAGCATTCGGACTTGCGGTGCAACAGTTAAACGTATCCAAATCTCGAGTAATCATCTACGAAAGACACACAGTACTCGAAACCTCCTCTAGCCTGGATCGACATAGGACCACACAAATCAGAATGAATCAATCCTAGCACTTCTTGGCTCCTATACCCCTTTGTCGTAAACGGCCTCTTGGCCATCTTACCTTCCAGGCAGGATTCGTAAGTTGGATAGTGCTCTTCCAATGGACTGAGATATCCACTGGCCACCAACTTTTGAATCCTCCTAAGGTTGATGTGCCCAAGTCTAAGGTGCCACAGATATGCTTGATTCATCTGTGAAGACTCCTTCCTCTTATTAGATGTAGTTATGACATTATTCAATTCATTTTGTTGACTGTGGGAGAGTTTGGTTTGAGAACATATAAATTGCCAACTAGTGAACCACAACATGTGAAACGATTTCCAAAATGAATAATAACCATGTCATCAAACGAAACTTAAAAAAACCATCCATAACGAGTTTAGAAACTGAAACAAGATTCTTTCTAAAGTTGGGAACATAAAGGCAATCTTTCAAAACTAAAACACTACTATCAAATGATAAAGTAATGTCTCCCACTGCAACAGCTGCCACTTTCGTAGCATTTCCCAGTATCTACACACCAGGTTCTAGTAGATACAACCGCTAAACATGTTTCTACGACATTAACGAGAGAGTTACCTTTCATGAAGAGAGGGCAGTCGACCTTCCAATGTCCTAACTTGTTGCACTTGTGGCATCTTCCTTTTGGTTTTTTTGCCACAGTGTGAGGGGTCAGTCGCTGAGCAACCATAGCATCCTGTGCCGTCTCCTTTCCTGCAGACTTGTTTCTCTTCCTGCCCTTGTGAGGCCTGGAAGGTCCAACCTGCTCGGCGACTAGCACCTCTTCTGCCGCGTAAAGCTCTGTCAACAAGTCCGGAATAATCGTACATAACGCATGCATGTCATAGTTTAACTGGAATTGGTCAAAACTTTTCGGTAGAAGCTTGAGCACTTTATCGACCTGGGTTACCCAGTCAATTCTAGCTCCTAATGCTTCTAGCTCATTCAACTGCGAGATAGCACTCAAGGCATGCTCCCTTCCGGGTGTGCCCTTGTACTTCTCAGAAGTCAACACGATGTCTAAGTTCCTTTTCCAATCACTGTAATTAGGAACCAGTAAGTTGATTTTCTTTTAGAATTATAGACAACGGATTGAACGACTTGATGAATATCCTGAAAATCATGCAAATAAAGTTTAAAGATTAAACACTTTTGAATTTAACTGCTAATATTGATATCCTCAAAACAATATTAACTTAAATTCACCGATGTAACGCCCCGTTTTATTTTAAAGAATTTACCGAATTTATTTATAAAAATCAGAGTTTATTTTTCGCAAAATCCCAATTTAAAACTTTAATATTCGACGGGCGCTTCTTAAACAACTAAAACAAATTAACATTTACACAGATAAAAAAACTAACAATTCAAAATAAAATTCCAAAATATCCATAAACCTCAAACCAGTCATGCATAAACAAATACTTCAACAGAATTCAATAGTCTAATCAACAGGTTCGAAATAAATAAAGCGGAAACATAGTTATTCAAAGTTGGACAAATGGTTTATCGAGATAATAGAAAGCGGAAGTAAGTAACACACAATCCAACGACCACCACTCGATCGTTTCTTGCTGCCACAAACCTCCTATGTACATACAACAAACCTCACGACCAGACATCGGCAAGGATGTAACTGGAAGCACTCCCACCCCGGATGCAACGGGCATAGGATATTATCCAGGAGACAGTGAAGTTGAATTACCCCTCCGCTCTACACAGATTCGGGCGTTCAAACAATCCCCTCCGCTCTACATAGATTCGGGCGTCCACCTCTCAGATGCAACGGGCAAGTGACTTCCACTGATTATGCATTCGTCAAAGGCACTACCGTCGGGACACTTAGACTAGGGTTCTCACGTATACAAAAGCTATCGCGACAAACATTTATACGAAATAACAAGTGCGATAAATGTAGATTCAACATAAATGAACCCACCTGGTAGCGATTGGAATAAACACAAACAAGGGTAGCGACGAGGTCGACTCGTCAAACACCTACATTAGTAAAATAGCCTTATCAAAGACTATTCTATAATCACTAAGTATAATTTAGTTCATATAATTATTTAAACACGCATTAAAGCAAGAGAAGATACATTTTCGAAAATATCACATAAATTTTGAAAACTTGACCCGCAGCGTTTTTAAAATCGACATAACTTTCAGAATATAACTCATATGAACATGAATCAAGTTGAATTGGAATCCTAAGACATGAAATTACAATTCTTATGAAGACATTAAAAGCAAATAAGGTCATTGAACAGGTGATAAATCAACAAACATTAAATATTGAGTCACAGTCTAAATCTGGGAAAATGCACTTGACCAGACTTCAGTATTTACTATATAACTGGAGCTACAGGCATGATTTTGATGAAATCAAAACCACATGATAGGAAACTCAAATTTTTACAACTTTGCTGAAGATCACATTGGCAAATAATCACATATTCAACGAGTTTATACACAAAACATGTGATTCAGTAAAACTGTCAAGAATTAACATATGATATGGACAGCACCTCAGTCTTTATCATTTAACTCGAGCTACAGACCTTCAAATGATATGATTCAAGTATTAAATTAAACCTTAAGCATGCCTCTAAAACTTTCATGTAGAATACAGAATCATATGAGATTATTTGGATGGTGAAAAATCGGTTAACATTCAGTTCCAGATTTCTGCCAACATGATAATTCCTAACTCATGCATATCTAACTTCATAAAAACATAATTCGAGCTACAGAGCACATATCAACATGAAATTTATCCCATTTGAAATTTAAGAACAGATATATAACTTTCATGAAGAGTGTAAGTTCATACGAGCACATTTTAACATGAAAAATATATCAACTATTAAATACATTTATGCTGCCGGGTACAGAAAAACTGGACGTACAATAAATCTTGTAAAAATCATAACTTTATCGATATAGATCGGAATCTAGAAATTGCAAAGCCCAGATATAGAAAACGCAGCATACTATATATCTCATGAAGGGCACAACTTCAAATATTCAGTCTATGATGGCTCAAAACGCAGTACAACAAAGCAGCTAAAAACATGATTTCACATAAAATGATATCATATGCATTTTGAATATTCGAATCTCAACCTCGGTTCATAAAAATTCTCGACAACACGTAATATCACTTTTACATCAGCAACGAAAGAACATAGAGAGTGTTTATCCCAGCCACTATTGATGTGCGATATAATTGACGAAGGTTATTCGAATCGACATATAACGAAACTCGAGATATTGAACGTGAAATCACCGAACATAAAATCACCGAACATCTCTATATCACGAAATAACACGAAAATAAAATAACGAGAGTTCGAGACTCGTTACCGCTCTTGGGAAAGTGTTTGGAAACGAAGCGAAAAGACGAGCGGCAATCGGCTTGACATCGAAGCTTCGTCTCGCGGGAGAAGAAGCGGCGGCTGACGTGTCCTTCTCGGAGTTGTCGGCTGAGACGGCGGCTCGTGGATGACTAGAACGGCTGGCTGAGGTGCTGCACGCTGAGAAGGTTGATGGCGAGCGGCTCATGGCGGCTGGTTGCTGTGCGGGTGGAGGAGCGCGGGGCGACGTCTTTTTCCGGCGGAACGTGTGGCGAGCTCGAAGGTGACGACGGAGCTGGGGAAAATGATTCCGTCGACCAAGAAGGAAAGGAGGGAGGGAGATGTTGAAGTTTGGAGCAGGGAGGAAGAAAATAAAAAGAAATGGCGAGAGACAGTAGAGAAGGAGAGTTATGCGTGAAGAGTAAAAGAGAGGGGGTTACTTATAACTCATTTTGGTAAGTTACAGAATTTCCAAAAATCTGGTCAAGCTTGTTGTGATGGATTGAAGCTAGATTTAAGGGATAAAATTCCCTTTTTGAATTTCAAATTCAAAACAAAAGACGAGCTCATGCATGCGAGGGGGAAAGAAAGAGGGCGACAGGTCGTGCTGGTTTTCTCACGCGGTGCGGGTTCGGGCCGAATTGGACCTGCGGTTTTCTCACGCGGAGCGGTTCGGCTGGGAGGAGAAAAGGGGTGGCCCAGTTCGATAAAAATAATATGCATACTCGCTCGGTTCGAAGGCTCGGGGATATAATATTTTTCAGTTCGACCGAAAATAAAATAAATAGTCCTATTCGGCTCGACATTAAAATTAATACAATTTACAATTACTAGAACATAATCGAAATAAAATTATTGAGCCCGAATAATTAATTCAAAAATAAAATAAACGTCAAAATAATAATATCCAATTATTCCAAAACAAATGGGGCGCTACAACCGACATCTATTACACCTTGTGAGAATGCATGCTACGAGGGTCACCCTACAAACTCGAATTTTGTAAGAGAATGGCTTTTCAAGGGCCTTTTAATTTCAATAAGTCAAAACCAAATTCATGACGAACGAAATTTATAGTCAGTCTCCATTTGGCCATGCAATAGAATTCAGGGACTCCGAGGGGGGTTAATAAATTAATCGCATTATAAGTGAATCCCATTTCTCGGTCCTAAGGTCGTCAAATTTTAATTATACATCATCCGAGGGGAAGCCCGTACGCTCTCATAAGATTTTCTCTAACCGTGTAATTAGAAATTTGTCCTGGTAATTACCTACAATCAAATTTTAGCAATGTCACCAGAGGGGGAGCCAATTACCGCAGCTTAATTGATTTACCGACAAATTAGAAATAGAGGCCTTAGGAACTTTACAATTAACTTTAATTTAAAATCCCTTCTCAAACTTAGTATAATTTAATGAGGATTTTTTAACTATTTATGCAATTTCAAATTAATCTATGTTAATGCAATAATTAATTAACATGCACATTAATTCATGCAATTCTAAATTAATCTATGTCAATGCAATTATTAATTAACATGTACAATAATTTATGCAATTCTAAATTAATCCATGCCAGTGCAATAATTAATTACATGCATAATTTATTGACACAATTCTAAATTATTCCTATGCATTGCATAATTAATTAACATGCATAATTAATCTTGCAATACTAAATTAATCTCATGTTAGAACATAATTAATAATCATGTATAAATAATAATTAATGGCATAATGAATTGAAATAAATAAATAAATCCACTATTATGGCCATTAAATATTGAGTCTCCTTAAACAAGGAAATTGTTACAGTTCTTTCCCTATTCAACTGGAACTTAAGCAGTAGAATCCTGGTTGATATTGTACTGCTTGATCATCAAGTAAAACCTCTCCACCTTCAGCCTAGCCGCCTGGCCGTTGCCCGGTCGCCGGTGGTCGGAAAAAGCCGCGCGCTAGTTTTTTTTTTTTTTTTTTTTTTTTCCTCCGAGGCTCGTTGATCTCTTCTGATCTCCCAATCATCAACACACGATCACAACACGAAAAATATAATTTACAAAATTACATAAATCGATCCTAGATCCAACGAGTGGATGTACATGTTTTCTAAACAAATAATTAAATCTATCCAGTCAACCCCTGGGCGAATAATTATTACAAACATTCATCCATGAATTCCTCGACATGCCCGAGGTTTTAAAAACAATTTAAAACCATACATCACATTCAACAACATTAATCAAACACATAATCGACCATAATAGTGGATTAACTTGGGATAGATTCAGTTCGCTGGATTAATTATTTCTACTGTTTTGGGTAATATTGTTATATATAGGATGTGCTGTTAGGATATTAACGGTCACCATGTGCGTTAGTTTGATGATGTCACCGGAGTGAGTTCATGAATGATTGGTATGCTAAACCCTGCAGGCGGATTAAGTTCCAGTATAATATGAATGTGATGAACGAGCACTAGCTTCGGTGAAATAATAATAAATAAATTAATTCTTGATTGTCAGTAATCGAATTAATTGATGCGAATTGTATCTTAAACGTGGGGAAGTAAATCGAATAATTATTATTGGATTCTCAAATGTAATTTGGGCTAGGAAAAGGGAGTGCAATAATATAATGTTGGTTGCCCATTAATATTATTTAATTACTTGGAGGAGTGGGCTTCGCCCACACTTAGTCTAATTAATTAAGGAGCTCTATTCTTAATCTCCTAATGGTTCCCTACTGTAGCTCTATATATACATCATTAAGCTCATGAGAAGAGAGCTAATCCCACATAATTAACGTGAGACGCCGCCCCCATACTCTCTCTCTCACTTCTCATTCGAGCTTTATCTTCTTCTTGTTGATGCACTGGTATAAGTTTGGTAATGCAAAACACTCCGACCGGCTTGAAATCGGCTCGCCTTCCTCCTCCTCGCTGGTAGGACGCCGCGCACCTGCACAGAACTCTCACACCGGAGGGGTTTTCCGGTGAAGAGCCTCCGATGCTTAAGTCAGTGTATATTTTACTCAATTCTCCAAAAGATGTAATGGATAAATCGTAAGTCACAAGAAAAGACTCACTCCCATATATATAGGAGTGAGGTACCTGCCCTAGGAGCTGCCTGGATCTGGTGAGCTGTCCTGCCCGTACTGCCCATCCGTACACACACAGTATGCATGTGTAAGAGACATCAGAGGTGGTTATCACCACTATTGCTCTGCACCAATGTACTTTCGCCACGTATCCCTCTGAGCAGAGGGAGATTATTCACTGTGCATCCCGTTAGGATCTTCTAACGCCGCCCACGTGCTTTCTCGCATTCAAGCCACGCTCTTGACTACTCTTCACCTGTTGAGTGCTCGATCTGACCGAGTCCCTCATCACTAGGTCGATCCTCGACCAGTTCTGCTATTCTGCTCGATCTTTTCCCTTTTGGTCGATTATACCTCAACCAATACATTTTTCTCTACCTCGAACCTGTCCGGCCAATGTGGTGAATCGGTCTATTCTTTAGCTATATAATATCCCATGTCATCTAGTCCCCCCACTCTGGTCGAGTCTAAATGACTCGATCTAAGAGTGAATTCGAGCTGTCTTCTCCGTTCTGCCAACCTCTCGATCTCCTGCTTACATCTGATCTCCTCTCTCGATTGTTTCGGTTGATGCCACCACCCTTCTTCGACCACGCGATCGATTTTATGGTGCCTTTTAACTGTCCTTTATCTCCTTTTATTATCCGCGTAATATCCGCCTGCCATATGTCCTTTCCGCTCAGTACCTTTAATCATCATGCCTCCTCGCGATTTGTGCCGCTTCGCTATCTGTGCCTCTTTAATTTCTTCCCACCGTTGGATCTCCTTTTATCTAATGGCTATCGCCACTAACTCTTCACCTTATTCCTCTGTCCTCTTATAAATACGGTACTTAGTAAATTTTTCGACTTTTCTCACTTTGCAAATCTCGAAATCCCTTCTGCCCTAATTTCTTCTTCTGCAAACTGTTCTTTCCTGTTCTCGGCGCTTTTCTTCAAGCATTTTCCGGCAACCACTCTCCACTGCAACCATGAGTAAGTCTCATGTGCTTTAATTTTGTGTTCGCGTGTGTTTATTTTGTCGATTTTTGGTTTCTCCCTATTGCTTCTTCTTTTCCCCGAACCTTTTCGTTTCATTTGTGGAAAAACCCCCTTCTTCACCATTCGAAACCCTAACTTTTCTTCTTTCCCTCTCAATTTTCCTTTCTACTTTTCAGATGCTGTCAATTCTAATGCACAGAGTCATCACTCTTGTGAAGATGAGACCGCCGCGTCTTCATTCCCCACTCATCGGCCTATCCCTCACTCGCCTTCCCGCTCTGTCGAAGAAATCTACAATCCCACTCCTATTAGTGTTTTACGCCCTTCCGATTGTGCCACCTCTTCTCCTTCGCCTCCCCCTCGTCGTATGATCGATGAGTCAGACGATGGTATTGCAGACCCCGTTCCTCTCCCTCGTCGCCGTTGACCGGCCTTCGGGGTGTCTGATGCGATTGAGGAGGCCCTCGATGCTGCTGAGGTCGCACTCGAACAAGATGAGGATCATGTCCCCCTTTCTCGCCGCTTTGTCTTCTCCAAAGCCACTTCTTCGCGCAATCTCAAGAAAATCGATCCTTCGCAGTCTCAAATCAAGTGCTCGACTACTCTCGCTTCGAAAGCTAAATCTGGCTCTACCACCATCCTTCCTCCTAAGCCTGCCCATAAGGAAAAGTTGGCTAAAGCCTCTTCTCCACGGCACACCTCTTCTCCTTCGCTCATTGCAGGATGGTTAAACACTAATGATGTTGGTCATCCTGTTCGTCGGGCTTTTAGATCTCCCCGCTCTGAGGATACTTATGACCATCCGCCTGAAAATAACTACACTCTCTTCGAGATTCAATTCAAACTCGGGGTCCGCTTTCCCCTATGCCAGGATTTGCTCGATATATGCGACTGGTTCGACCTCCCATTGAACCAGCTTCCTCCCAATGCTATCCGATTCATCATCATCTTTATTATCCTCTGCCACATCCGTTTGGGTCGACTCAACCTAGCCTTTTTCCATTACTGCTATACGCCATCCAAACACTCTCATGGCCTTTACCTCAAGAGTTGCAATGATGTCCACTTCATCTCCGACACCCCTTCTAATGTCTCGAGATGGAAAGACAAATTTGCTTTTGTCGAGCCCACTTCTCCTTTTCCGTGGGCACCAACTCCTTGGCTCACGGAGCTCCCACGCGAGCATGCCTCCTCCCCTCAAAGCGAGCTTTTCGACCAACGGATAGCCGTGTGGAACACCAAGCCCGTTGCGTCGAAACTTCTGCTCGAAGATGAAGACCTTGTACATTTCTGTGGTCTGCTCACCCACAAATCTTGCTCTCGCCCTTCTCAAAAAACTCTCGACCTTATCCAAATCAAAGATGACCCAGGTATTTGCTACTGAGTGAACTTTTCGACCAACGGATAACATGTTTGTTTCTTCTGTTGTTTATCTATTACGGTTCTAATTTATTCATGACCCCTTGCAGAGATGCCTGCTATCTCGGTGCTTAGGAGGAAAGCTCCTTTGAAAAGAAAGCCGAATGTCGAGGGGTCGAGCTCGAAGCCCGCCGACTCGACCACTTCCCAATCCGCCCGTTCGACTTCACCGCCTCCAGAAGCGGTCGTTGAGTAGCCCTTGTCGACCGATCTTCAAGGCGACCAGCAACCCGAGCAACCAAAACAGCTCGAGAAACCAGCCTCTCCTCCACCGTACCCTCCTCCGTGCGACCAGACCACTCCAGTCATCCACATTCCTGCTTCTCCTGAGAAGACTCTGCTCGAGGAGAATCAGCTTAAGCGTCCCTCCGTTGGGGGGGGGGGGGGGGAAAATGCTGGCAAGCGTCGTCGTCTTGAGGAGACCGCACTCTCGATCACAACGCTTGACGGCACGGGGTTCTTGCATTTCCTCCAGGATGTTCTTCCTCCCGTCGACCGTCCTACCAACCGCTACAATGACAGTCACACCCTCCGAGACCGAGGCAATCGAATTGCCCAACGGTTGGCTCAGGTAACTTACTATAGTTTGACGTTCATCTGCTTTACTCCACTTCCTACCCTTGTTAGTGTCCTAACACCTTCTTTTATGTGCTCTTATATGGAATGGTCGAGCTCGCGCCACTGATCGGGCAGACGTTAGCTAGCTCGAGCCATTCCATCCCATCGATCGAGCGAGGAAATCTTCAGCTTGGCGATCGGTTGGATGAGATGGTTGTCAAGAGTAATGCGCTTAATCAAAGGCTAAAGGAGTCGGCCGCCCAGAATAAGGTCCTCTCAGCCAAGAAGAAAATGCTCGAAGGGGCCCTGAAATCCTTCGAGGAGGCGCTCACAGCTAAGCGAGCAAAGAAAGAGGCCCTCCTAGCTTCCCAAAAAGCTCTCGAGGCTGCACTTGAGGAGGAGAAGTCAGCTCGGGCACGTGAAAACGTTGCCTTCGAGCAGTGGGCTAAGCCCTTGATCAATGAGGCTGCCCTCCGATCGCGCAGAATGGTCTTTCACATAACCGCTGGTCAACGTTTCCTGCAGAGCTACCGCAAACAAGTGGTGGCTGCCTTTAAGCAGTCCCCACAATATCTGAAGGACGTGCAGGATTATGGCACCCACTGCTTTGGGGCCATAATGCAACAGGCGGGGGTCCAGATAGACGAGGACGATTTCGAGGAGTTCAACATGGAGACCATCAGGGGTGCTATGCCCAAGGCTCCAGTCGGCTATCAAAGTGCCCTCGATCTGCCCGGCGACCACGACTGGTGGTCAGGCCTGCTCGAGCTTGTCGTGAATCAAGACGACCTGCAGAGGCGTACCTTCAAACTCCCTGACGGATATATTCCCCCACTCGCTCGTCAAACTCAGTCCACCGATGGGACTAGGTCGACCTCTGGCTCAAGTCAACCGATTGAGCCAGTACAGCAGCAGCTCGAGCCGCCGCTAGAACAAGCCCTTAATGACTCTGATGCCAATGTTGACCAGAATAATGTCGCATCGTGAAGTTGTAATTTTAATTTTCGCTGAACTTTGTACTCCTTTCTCGTTAAATGAATATTGTTCTTGTTGAAATTTGTGAATTTTTCCCGTTATTTCTTGATTATGTGTCTGACGATGTATCACTTTGTATGTTGTTGTTGTTATCGACAAGCCTGCACTATCGTTATGTGTCGATGTCGCTTTCACCGAATGTTTAAGTCACACTGTTCATCCACTTGATTAATCCTGATGAATTAAGAATCCCAATGACTTTAACCGCCTCTTAACACATGTCCACCCTCAAAGGGGTGGCCGTTAAATGCAACCATCCGGCCTCTCAGTCTTAATCATGATGGATTTTTTGTCTTCGAGCACATGTCCACCCTCAAAGGGGTGGTCGTTACATGCGACCATCCAGCCTCTCGGCCTTAATCGTGATGGATTTTTTGTCTTCGAACACATGTCCACCTTCAAAGGGGTGGTCGTTACATTCGACTATCCAGCCTCTCGACCTTAATCATGATGGATTTTTTGTCTTCGAGCACATGTCCACCCTCAAAGGAGTGGTCGTTACATGCGACCATCCAGCCTCTCGGCCTTAATCATGATGGATTTTTTGTCTTCGAGCACATGTCCACCCTCAAAGGGGTGGTCGTTACATGCGACCATCCAGCCTCTCGGCCTTAATCATGATGAATTTTTTGTCTTCGAGCACATGTCCACCCTCAAAGGGGTGGTCGTTACATGCGACCATCTAGCCTCTCGGCCTTAATAATGATGCATTTTTTTTTCGACCAGCCATTGATTATACGACACCGCATATGCACAATAACATAAAGAAACAATTAGGCAAGGTATTGAAGATTGCAACTGAAATTTCATTAATATTAAACTGGGAATTCGATTACATCATTTTTGTGAAACATTTCTAATAAAAAATGAGGGGAAAATAGGAGGAGCTAAAGAAAAAATTCAAACATAATATTTCTTCAAGTTAGCCACGTTCCATGACCTGGGGAGTGATCTTCCTTCGGCGTCCTTCAGTGAATATGCTCCTCCCGCATGAACCTTCTCGACCAGGTATGGTCCTTCCCAGTTGGGCTCGAGTTTTCCCACATGCTTCAGCACGTCCACCCTCTTCCAGACCAGGTCACCCACCTGGAATCTTCTGATTTTCACCTTTCTGTCATGTGCTGCTCGCATCCTTTGTTTGTACGCCTCAACTCTGATCAAGGCACGTTCTCGAAATTCTTCAATTGTGTCGAGGGCCGCCATCATCAAGTTCTCATTTTGCTCTGGATCATATGTGTTCGATCTTTGTGACTGGACCTCAATCTCAACTGGGAGTAATGCCTCCATGCCATAAACCAGACTGAATGGTGTTTCTCCTGTGGTCGACCTTGGTGTTGTGCGATACGCCCAAAGTACCGAGGTGAGCTCATCGACCCATACGCCCGACGCCTTCTCCAGTCTTGTTTTCAAGCCATTCAGTATGATTCTGTTGGTCACCTCGACTTGTCCATTGGCTTGCGGATGAGCAACCGATGCAAAATGTTGCTCGATCTTCATGTCGTCACACCATGCTCAAATCCGCTTGCCATTGAATTGTGTCTCGTTGTCGGATACCAACACCTTTGGGATGCCAAACCTGCAACAAATATTGTTATATAAAAATTGTATGACTTTTTCCTCCGTGATCTTGGCCACCGGTTCGGCCTCCACCCATTTCGTGAAATAATCCACCGCTACAATCAAGAATTTTCTTTGCCCTGTTCCTTGCGGCATTAGCCCCACCAGATCGTCACCCCACTGCGCAAATGGGATAGGAGCACTCATCGTAGTCATTGTCTCCACCGGCTGATGGATAAGTGGGTCGTGTTTCTGGCACTGCAAACGTTTCCTCACCATCGTCCTCGCATCCTCTTTTATAGTTAGCCAAAAATATCCTGCTCTCAGAATTTTTGCCACCAGGGAACCCGCCTTGCTATAATCACTGCAACATCCCTCATGCATCTCCCTCCATGTTCAACACCCGCCTTGCTATAAGCACTTACCTCTCGCGTAACGCACCTCAAGTGAGGTCCAGCGTACGACCTCTTGTACAACACTCCTCCATGTTCAAAGAACCTCCTTAACACTTTTGCCCCTCCTTCTTTCAACTCCTTCAATATCGAGGCTCTCCAGTCATCGACCTCCTCTATTTCTGCTACCTCACACTCAACCACACTCTTCTCCATGTGTAGCAAAGTAACATTTCTGCTCTTACAGTCGACCAGATTCTGTGCGATTTTGGATAACAGATCTGCTCGACCATTCTCTCCTCGAGGTATCTGCACCAACTCGAACGAATTAAACTCCTCTCGCAACCTTTTCATCTCCTCCACGTACCTCTGCATCCTTTCCTCCTTCAGCTCAAAATCCTCCTGAAACTGGCCCATTACCAGCTGAGAATCGGAATGCACCTGAATCTTTCGAGCTCTTCCCGCCATGGCCAACTGCATTCCTTTAATGACCGCCTCGTACTCTGCCTCGTTGTTCGACACCTTGTACCCAACTTTGACCGCGAACTCCAAATTATCTCCTTTGGGTGAAATTAACACAATGCCCAAACCTCCTCCAACTCTCGATACTGAGCCATCAACAAACATCTGCCAAACACCTCCTGTCTCTTCCTCTACTTTCGTACCCTCCTGTATAAAATCAGCCAGCGCCTGTGCCTTGATCGCCCTCCTAGGCTCGTATGATATCGTGTATTCACTCAGCTCGACTGCCCACTTCACTAGCCGACCCGATACAAAGGGTCGACCTAAAGTTTCTCCCAGTGGCATGTTCGTCCTCACATTCACCTTGTGGCCCAAAAAGTAAGGCCGCAACTTCCTCAACGTGACCACCACGGCTAAGGCACACTTCTCGATCTCCGAATATCTCCTCTCTGCACCCTGCATCACCCTGCTTACATAATAGATTGGGAATTGCACCGTGCCCTCCTCCCGCAATAGAACCGAACTTACAGCCATTTCCCCGATCGATATGTATAGCACTAGATCTTCCCCAGGAACCGACTTAGCCAACAAAGGCAGATTGGCTAACACCTTCTGTAACTCCTCGAATGACCTCTGGGCCTCCTCCGTGCACTGGAATTTCGAGCTCTTCCTCAGTGTTCGAAATAGAGGACCACTCTTCTCCGCCACTTTCGATATGAAACAACTCAGGCCCGCAATCCTGCCCGTCAAGATCTGCACCTCCTTAACTTTTGTGGGCGGTTTCATCTCGATCACCGCCCTCACCTTCTCGGGGTTGACCTCGATCCCCCTCTTTGTCACCATATATCCCAGGAACATTCCCGACTTCACTCCAAAAGAACACTTAGCGGGATTCAGTTTCATGTCATACCTCCGAAAAGTCAAGAACGTCTCCTTCAGATCATTCACGTGATCGGCCTCCACCTTGCTCTTCACCAACATATCGTCAACGTAAACCACCATATTCCTTCCCAGTTGCTCCTTAAAAATTTTATCGACCAACCGTTGATACGTCATGCCCGCGTTCTTCAAGCCAAAGGGCATCACCATATAACAGTAAGTGCCCCTGCTCGTAACAAAGCTCACCCTCTTTCTATCCTCCCGAGCCAAAGGGATCTGGTGGTATCCCTGGGACGCATCCATAAGACTGAGCAACTCACACCCCGCGGTAGAATCGACCAGCTGGTCGATCCTAGGCAATGGATACAGATCTTTCGGGCACGCCTTGTTTAAGTCACGAAAATCAATGCACATCCTCCACTTTCCTCCCGACTTAGACACCATCACCGTGTTCGACAACCACTCAGGGAACTGAATCTCCTTAACATGACCCGCCTTCAACAAGTTCTCAACCTCCTGCTCGATCACCTTACCCATCTCTGCTCCATGATGTCTCTTTTTCTGCTTCACCAGCCTCACCGTCAGGTCAATATTCAACTTGTGCTCAATTACCTCTGCCTTTATCCCCGTTAACTCCTCAGCAGTATACGCGAAAACATCCGCGAACTCCCTGATCAACCAAATCAATCTCGATCTTATAGGCTCCTCAAGCTCCTTTCCTACTCGAAACTTCCTCTCCTCGCACCCTTCCACCATCTGGACCTCCTCGATCTCCCCTCCAGGCTGCATCTCCACCTTCTCCTTCCCTCTATCTGCTTTCTCCTTCTCCTCCCTCGACCTCGAACCCCCCGGTCGATTCAACACTTCCTCTTCAAGCTTCATCTGCTTCCTCGAGAGCTGTTTGTTGTTGTTCACCGTGGTTTGATAACAACTCCTTGAGGTAAGCTGATCCCCTGCGACCTCACCAACGTTTTCACCCACTGGATATTTGATCGTCATATGGTACGTCGACACGACCGCCTGGAATGCATTCAAACTGGTTCTTCCCATAAAGATGTTGTATTATGACTCCGCTCCAACGACCACAAACCTCACCATCCTTACCTTCCTTGTCGCCCCTTGCCCCAAGGCGACAGATAGACTCACCTCTCCCATCAGCATCACCTCGCCTTCATTAAATCCGTATAGGGCTGTGGTCAGCGGCTTCAGCTCAAGATTAAGCTCCTTGTTTATCTGCACGAAACAATCATAAAACATTGCATCCACCGAACTCCCCGTATCAATGACAACCCTCTTCACATCAAATCCTGCCACCTCTGCCGTAATCACCAATGCATCATTATGAGGCAACACCACTCCCTCAGCATCTTCTGCCTGAAAACTTATTTCCGGCATTTGAGCAGTAATCCCCACTTCCTCTCTCTTCCTTTTCATTGCTCGAACATGCCCCTTCCTTACATTGTTCGAGTCCCCATCCGTTGGGCCTCCCCAAATCATATAGATCGTCCCTCTCTTCACAGAACCATGATCCTCCTGACCTCCTCGATCTCTACTCTCCCGTCTCCGTTTTCCTCCAGCACCTCCTCCATCACCTCTTCCTCCTCGAGGTTCATCCTCCTCGTCATCATCTCGATCACTCCGCTCCACTGAATCTTCCCGACATCTCCCTTTATCTTTCCCCTTCACCTTGTCCTCATACACAAATTCCTTGAGATGCCCTGCCCGAATGAGGCGCTCAATCTCATCTTTGAGGTGTCTGCACTTCTCCGTCGTATGCCCATAATCTTTATAGAAACGGCAATACTTCTTCGACCTAGGCTGTGTCAGGCCCTCATGCCTCGATCTCGGCCACGTCACATCCTTGTCCTCTATCTTCTTCTCGATGGCCACCAGCACTTCTCCCATCTTTGCATTCAGCGGCGTAAAGTTATGAAAACGCTTTCCTCCAAACACTGGTTTATCCTTCGACCTATCCTCTCGTCCACGATCCATCCTGCCACGCCCCTCTCTCCTGGGCGATCTCCTCCTTGGCGACAGCCTTCGAGGCGGGTTTGCCCTCCCTTTCTTGGACTCCGGCTTAACTAATTCCTCTAACTTAGCAAAGTCCGCCTCCGTCTCCTCCAAGTTAATGTACTTCTTGCACCTCTCCAGCACATCATCGTACGTACGAGCAGGGGTTTTGGCTAAGGATGTTCAACAAGGCCCTGCTCGTAAACTTCTTTTCAACCCCCCAGCCTTCACCTCGTCAGCGGCCGTGGGGATCTCCAAACAAGTTTGATCATATCGAGCCACATACTTGCGCAACGACTCTTTCTCCCCTTGCCTCATGGCCATCAGAGTCAAATACGTCGAAGTCCTTGATCGAAGTCCTTGATCTTGCGCCACAGCACTCGCATATTAGGTCATCAACTTCTCTGCGAAATCGTCGAAGTCCTTGATCGATCCATGAGGGAGCTGTTGAAACCAATCGAGCGCACCTCCCCTCAAGGTCGATAAGAATGCCCTGCAACTAACAGAATCAGAATAACCATGTAACACGGCCAAGTTCTCAAACGCCCTTACATGCCTCGACGGGTCAGTAGTCCCATCGAACACCAGAGTCATGTCCCTGAAATTCGCGGGTAATGGTGCAGCCAATATGTCCCTCGAGAACGGGTGTCCTCTAGCACGCTTCTCAGGTCGGCCATCCATCTTGGCTTGCATCTGCCTCACCTGCTCTGCGAGTCTCTCCACCTCTCGATCTCACAGAGCCCCTTCTCCTCCATAACTAGACACATCCTCGTCCACCATCGTCGGCCTAGCAGCCACACGAGAAATGCTTTGGGTGACCTGCTGGACCGCTTGTGCCGCCGCGTTCGCCACCATCAGCTGCATCTCCTGCCTGGTCATCACCACTTATTGTGCCGGGCGCTACTCCTCCATACGCGGTGGCGGTACTCCCTGCACCACCGCTCCTTGTTGCGGCGCCAAATGGAACGCAAAACATTCCGACCGGCTTGAAATCGGCTCGCCTTCTTCCTCCTCGCCGGTAGAACGCCGCGCACCTGCACAGAACTCTCACACTGGAGGGGTTTTACGGTGAAGAGCCTCCGATGCTTAAGTCAGTGTATATTTTACTCAACTCTCCAAAGTATGTAATGGATAAATCGTAACTCACAAGAAAAGACTCTCTCCTACATATATAGGAGTGAGGTACCTGCCCTAGGAGCTGCCCGGATCTGGTGAGGTGTCCTACCCATACTGCCCGTCCGTACACACATAGTATGCGTGTGTCAGGGACGTAGAGGTGGTTATCACCACTATTGCTCTGCACCAATGTACTTTCGCCACGTGTCCCTCTGAGTAGAGGGAGATTATTCTCCGCGCATCCCGTTAGGATCTTCTAACGCCTCCCACGTGCTTTCTCGCGTTCAAGCCACGCTCTCGACTGCTCTTCACTTATTGAGTGCTCAATCTGACTGAGTCCCCCATCACTAGGTCAATCCTCGACCAGTTCTGCTATTCTGCTCGATCTTTTCCCTTTTGATCGATTATACCTCGACCAATACATTTTTCTCTACCTCGAGCCTGCCCGGCCAATGTGGTGAACCGGTCTATTCTTTAGCTATATAATATCCCATATGAAAGTTGAAAATGTGTTTGCGTAATACAGTAGACGATCCATAAGTATTTGAGACTCGGTTATCTTGTANGCGCCAGCTCGGCCAGTCCGACGCACGCGACCCGGTCACGCGATCCGGACCGGTTTGTCCTGTTCTTGTGATCCAGCCTGTTCGTGTGTTGTGTACGGCCATCCGGAAGATTAGCCAGATCGCCATAAATTTTATACCGTAAATTCTCTACATCAAACCTTTAGATCCGCTGCGCATAGGTTTACGTTTGCTACTGAATTTGTGATTTATACATAACGAGCTCCTCACAAATCCCAACATGTGTGTCCAGTGGAAGTGTGTGTGTATGTCAGAGAGGCAGTATGTGAATGGTAGTGGCCACATGGCATGTTATAACTGAGTATGGTTGAGTGGGTAATTGGTATGGGTCCCACGTTTTGATAATAAAATGTCCAAAATTCCTTTAATAAAATGAGTTGCCTATTTATAGTAACCCCAAATTGGTATTGTTCGGACACTGTTCATCCTGTCACTTCTCACAGTAATTAAGAATGACAGGCTGGCGCCTCTTTGACAGGCATTAAATGCAATCTGAGGTATCTTCAATGATTACCTATCAGGCATTAAATGCACACATGTGGAGCATTTCATGTCAATGATTACCTAGCAGGCATTAAATGCACACATGTGGAGCATTTCATGCTGACAGGCCTTCTAGCCGAGCTAGGCTTCCTATGGTGGCAGACTAGGGTGGCCCATCCTATCAGCAATCGTCATCTGGCAAGTGGCAATATTTTACCATTTCCAACCCCTGCACCCACGCAGAGGCCGCCCTAGCTGAATCTTCAGGTTGGCTTACTTTCGGTACTTTATCTCCCAGACTTCGAGATCATTATTTATTAATCAGCACTCATAGAGGTCGGCGTCGTCCTCTTCGCCTCTGGGGTGCCGACTTGAGGGGTCGCTTCGCTTCCGTCCCCATCAACACTACTTTCCGATGAGATCGGCCTTCCGATGGTGCTCGAGTGTCGGTTTGGTTTTTTGGTCATCATCGTCCGGTTCGCCATTCTCTATTCGAGGTTCCTCCAGGTTCAACTCGGATGTCAACAATCCTTACATTCTTTTGGCCAATAATCTATATATATATATATATAATTACTAGCCAAACATTTAATAAAACCTTAAATATTTTTCCTCCAAAAGACGTTAGTTTGCATTAATTAGGTAGTTATATTTTTTTATTTTTTTTATTATATAACAACTACTACTAACAAATCATAAAGTCATATTAAATGATATTATAATTTAATTTTTTTTTCAAACGATTTTTTTTTGTTTTAACCCATTAAGCAAGTTTTTTTTAATAAGATTAGTTATTTAATTTTTATGATATAACCAAAATTTTTAAAATTTCGTACTCAATTGCTATAATAATAATAATTTTAATATTTTTTTATCTAATCAATTGTTCATGTTGGACAAATTCGGGTTTCCCCAAATTCTCTAGCGACAAAAAACCTAACTCTCTCAACACTCAAATTTTGGCGAATCCGTCTTCTTCGGCGACAGTAAAGCTCAGCCAAAAGTCATCCTCAAATGTTCGTTGTCCCCCTGGTGCAACGCGCCCTTATTTCACCTTCAGATGGTCCATTGACGAGGAGTCAGGTTCATGGTTGCAGATGGAGTTCCGGACGGCGGTGACGCACCTTGAAGTTGAAGCAAGGCCGGAGATCGGAATCTTCTTTCTAGTCATCGAAGGAGACGCGATTTGTGATGGTAAGCCCCGTTTTTCTTCCCTCTGTCTGTGGGTGCCGGACTTGGTTGTTTCCGGCGGAGCTTCACCCCTTATGCTGGGGTCAAGTCGTTTGTCGTTGGCTGTCTGTGGTGGTGATGGGTGGTGTGCGTGGAGTCGGGTGGGGCGGGACCCTAGTTACCGCGTCGCTCCTTGTTGAGGTGGTCGGGGGGCAGGCTGTTTTTCGTTGCTCTACTCCCCGTCGACTAGTGGTGTTAGGCGGCGAGGGAGGTTGCAATCGACCTCGTCTAGTGGTGTTAGAAGAGTTCGGATGGAATTGGAGTGGGATAGACTATGGCTCTCTCAGTTTTGGATGGGTTGATTCGGAGACTGGTTCGGGATTTGGGTTCAGCTACTGTATAGACTTGATTGCAGTTTCGGTAGTAGTTGCTTAGTCTGGATTGGTCTTGTGTCGATCGTTCACTTCTGGTCTGAGATTTCTCGTTCGCTGGGGAAGGGCTTTTAGATTTATTTAGTTGTTTGTGTTCTTGTTTTGTTCTTGTTATTGTATTGTGCGTGTTTTGTGTTTTTGGTTTTGGCCATTGGCCCCTGTGTGCCCGAATGTCAACCTTATTATCCTGTTGGGATCCGACACTCGGGTTTTACCCTGTTGGGGTCTTTTTTTAGTTGTTTTAGTTGTGTGAGTAGTGGGTCTAGTATAGTTGTGAGTTTTGTTTTCTAGCGTTACTAGTCGGGATCCTAGGCGGTCTTCTGACCTATCCTCCCACTTTTTTCAGCTGTTGGCTGTTGTATATTCAGCTGTTGGCTGCTGTGTATTTGCACATATGTGCCTTTTAATATAACTGTAATCGATATAAAGATTAATATGTAAGTTAATAGTTAAACATTCATTTTTATTAATGATAAAATTTATAAAATGTGATGTTATTATCTAACTTATGATTTTAAATATTACATATACATACATATAACATATAAAATTTTATTTGCATTTGTGCATGTGCACAGGATCGAATGTTAGTTGTGGTAGATAGTGAAGATATTTTTACCAAATTTGACATTATTGTAGATCTACAATAATGTCTCTTTTTTTAAGAGTGAAAAGAAGCAAAAATTCATGAGAATCTTATCAATGGGCAGCATGATTTGCATGTAAGGCCGACATTCTTATATGTGTTTTTCGGCGATGAGTGTTTCTTATTTTTCCAGTGTACACCATTTAAGACGAAAGCTTCAAATGAAGAACGGTTAAAGAATGCTTACTCAACATAATTAATCCCTAATTAACACTCACAACTAAACTGTGAAATAAATCTAACTCAAATAATTAATCCCTAACTAACACTCATAATTAATTAATCCATAATCCCCATTTCACAACCTCAAAACTGTCAATAGTGTTGATTTAGAACCACAACTAGTCCCCAATCCCAAATCAAGAAACAAAATTTTCCTTAATTCCCAAGCTGCATACCCTAAATTTGCATCATGATTCTCCCAGAAGCAAAGGCAAGCAGGCGAGCGAGCACCCAATCAATTTGAGACGTGACGGGGGTTTTGTTTTCTCCTCACTGTGTGCGCTTGTGCGAGAGATAAGACTAGTATAATTTGTCTCAATATTGAAGACGAGAACTTCAATCATCAATGCCATTTTTGGATGTAAATTTGATGAGTTATTGGAATAGTTTAGTTTGGAGGAAGAGAATTCTGAGAAAAGTGCAGGAGGAAGCTTGAAGATGAATGCCAGAGTCAACGTAATTTCTTTATTTTCATGGAGTTGGTAGGATGGCACTTTAGTAATTATTTGACCATATAAGAGTGTAGTTGTCCAGNAACAAGGATATAAAAGTCCATTGACAATGTATATATTTTGGGCGTGTTTGATATGGTAGATTAGATAGGATTACCCTCTTTTATCAGCCCTAGTCCGTCGTTTGGTTTCCTGGTTCGGCCCGTAAGATTAGACAGAGCCCGAGATTAAAGCAGTTTTATCTTGGATATTGCGTATTATTTGATCTGTTCTCGTACATGAGATTCACTCAATCCCAACAGTGTCTATATTGTCTAAAGTCCATTTTGACCCTGACATTTTACATTTGGGTCTAAATTAGCCTCCACAGACCGAAGAATTACAAATAGCCAAGTATAAAAAGGACCAATCTTCCTCTTCGCCCCCACACTGTCGACCCAGATTTGTGAGTAGGGTTTTGAAGTGACGAAATTCACTGCTTTCTTCTGCTACTGCTACTGCACGGTTTTGAAGTGACGAAATTTCAGTACCATTAACAGGAACAAGGGTCATGTAGTCGTTATTGTTTTTTTTTTTTTTTTGNGCATAGGTTGTTCGTAAAACCCTAATTTCTCTATTTTTTGGGTGTAGTGATATTACGAGCGCGTTTGGTCGTGTGCTTTGCGAGTCACGGACTTTTGTCATTCCTTTTACCGTCATCCTCGCTCATCAGTGGTAATTCAATTAAGTAAATATTTTTTTTTCCATAACAACCATTAAATTCCGGCTATTAGACAATTGTGGGTCTGTTTCGAATAGTAAAGATTTACCATACCTTTTTAATTTGCAACTGAAAGTGAGACTTCTATGTATGTGTTGTTGTTGTTTGAAATGCCGATGTTCTTATTTTGTACACTGTTGTTTGGATAAGGCACCCAAATTGTCATAGTTGCAGGTTTGGAAATGAATATGTTATTTGCTGAAGAATAAGAAATTACAGAAGAATTTAACATGTACAGTTTTCATAAATTACTTTGATTCCTCTGCACTTACACTTTTTATAGATTCGAATTGTGCAAAGGAAAGGTGTTTGCATTTTACTTCACCTCTGAGATGGATAAATATATATTTTTTTTTACATCATCAGCTTAAGCATAGCCATAAGTTCTGAGGAGGCGGTAGTATTGTTGCTTGTTGAAGAGATAATTAATCTACGTAATTTGGTTTTTATCTTTGCCTACCTTTACATTAAGTTGGTTGTTCAACCTAGATAACATCGTAGAGTTAGACGTCGGCTCGGAAATGCATCATATCGTATGTCAGACCGTCTACCCTCTCAAATTCAACACATGAAAGTGTTAGTAGAAATAAGTGACAAGACATGCATTGAACAACTTCGCATGGATCAAAATAGCTTTGGCCGGTTATGCTTCTTGTTGGAACATATTGATGGGCTCCAAAACAGAAGAAACATACCAATAACTGAGCAAGTAGCAGTGTTTCTTAGTGTGCTAGCTCACCATAAAAAAAAAAAAAAAAAAAAAAAAAAAAAAAAAAAAAAAACCGTGTAGTGAAATTTGATTTTACAAGATCCGGTCGAACAATAAGAAAATTCTTCCATAATGTACTACGTGACGTCTTACGTTTGCACCCCATCGTCATTGTCCAAAGTACTGCTGTAACCGACTCATGCACCGATTGGAGATAGAGATGGTTTAAGGTGAGAACAACAATACCCACAATTTGTTGATACAATTATTCTATTACTCTTACTACACTTACTACTTTTTACAAGTTGTTCTTGTTTTGTATTAAGTGACAGGGATGCTTAGGAGCCTTAGATGGAACCTATATTCCGATGCGTGTCCCTGCACGCCTACACCTAGGATATCAAAACAGAAAAAGTTTTGTATCTGTGAATGTGCTTGGTGTGTGCACGCAAGAAATGAATTTTCCGTATGTATTGACCGGTAGGGAAGGTTCTGCGGCTGACAGTAGGGTTTTACGAGACCGTTCACCGATGAGGAGGCCTTCGTGTACCCTCTGGTTAGTGTAACATAAAGACATGTAAATATGCAAATGATTCGTACTTGTGTACTGTTGTTGATAATAACATTTTTGTACAATAATCTAAATTTATTTTACTTTCAATATACAGGGAACTATTACCTCTGCGATGGCTTCTACACAAATGGACCAGGTTTCTTGGCTCCGTATAGGGGCGTGCGGTATCATTTGGATGAGTTCGGTGAAGGTAACCAACTACCAAGAAACCATAGAGAGTTGTTTAACTTAAGACATGCGAGAGCACGAAATGTAATTGAGAGAGCTTTTGGAGTGTTGAAGATGCGATGGGCTGTTCTTAGGAGCAAAACTTATTTCGACATAGACACTCAAAACAAAATTATTCTTGCATGTTGCATTCTTCAGAACTTCATCCGTGCTACCATGCATGAGGACCCAATGGAAAATGAGGGGGACAACATGATGAATCGACAACTAAACCCCGAGGCCCATGACCCCTTCGACTATGTTGACGTTGTTGAGCCAACCAACGAGTGGACAAATATGCAGGATGCTTTGGCTATGTCAATGTTCAATGAATGGGATGGGCGAAGTTGAATAAAGAAGCAACCAGTGTTTGCAATCGAAACTGAATTCTGCTTAATTGT
>BKCP01001447.1:203193-218713 GCA_008636005.1 Striga asiatica
CTATTCTTGTTTGTATAAAAATGATTTGAAACAGTTTAACTTTTGTGTTTGGTATTATTTCTATTTTTTCTACTTCCTTGTGTGCTTTAAAATAATGGAAGATCACATATCTTTTCCTAATGTTGGTGATTTGTTATACTATATTCTTTTTTTGGAATGTTGAAGGCAGCAACTTAACAATTGTTGTTTATGTTTTTGGTGATTAGTTACTTCATGGAATCCAGTGCCAGCGAGGGACCAAGTTCACAGGCCGCCAGACAACGTCGAGTTTGGAATGAAGATGAGGAACGTGCTCTTATTGTAGGTTTGCGCGATCTTGTCGCACGTTGATGGAGATGCGACAACGGATTTCACAATGGATACACCACCATATTAGAACAACACATGCAACAGATCTTCCCGGGAACAAACATAAAAGTTGAACCTCACATATCATCTAAGATCACGGTGTAGAAAAACAATTATGGTTTGCTTTTGGGAATGCTTGGTACATCGGTTCGCATGGAGTGACAGAGAATATGATTACAGTGAAGAATGATGTCGTGTGGAAAGACTACCTGAAAGTTTGTTTTACAATTTTCATTCCGTGTTATGTATACTACAAAGTTAAGAGAGGCATTTACATTTGTTTTCTATTCATTGTTTTAGGCACATCCATAGGTCAAAGGATTGCGTTATAAACCTTGGCCCTTTTTCCTGGATTGGATGGAAATATTCGAAAAGGACCATGCAACAGGAGAAGGGGCACAAGGTTTCACTAACGCAGTTAATGGGGTCTTACATGATACAAACGTCGAAGTACCGAGGCCAAACCCCACTAAAGACCCTCGGGCGGAACAATTTGATTATCCTCAAAATAACTATGACTCTTTTTCGGCTCAAGCAGGTGAGAGTAGTGCATCCAGTAAGTCTAAGCGTGACGGAAAAAGAAAGCGTAATGTTGAGCTGGAGGATAAAATAGTCAGGCCACTGTCATCCGTTTGCCAAGAGACTAACAGCCGTCTTTCAGAACTGTCCACACGTGTCGGACACGACGTTGATGCCAAAGCACAACGAACAGCCGTTTACGATGCACTGCAAAAAATTTCTACCTTAACAACGGATGAAAGGGTCGCTGTTGCTCGGTACTTATCCAAGAACGTTGACGAGATGGAACTGTTTTTCAGCATGGACGATGATGGAAAGAGGTCGATGGTGTACCAAATATTGACCGGGTTAGCATAGTACTGGTAATCACTCATATTTAAGTATATCGTCGTGAACCTGCCTTTTGTCTTTTTGCATTGTGAACTTCATTGGTTTTATTAAGTTATGTATGTGGATGTGAAACCCTAATGTTGAACGATGCACGTATTACCCATTTTGTTCCGGTCTACATACTTATATCGATCGTTTGGTATGTGTATAAGTTTGGGGTTGTTAATGTAATCCCTTGGATTCATGACAATGCAACCACCAGTTTCATTGTAAGCTGAAACAACATTCGAATTCGTCATGATGTCGCCAACTACTTCCGATTTCTATACAAATATATGGAATGACTATGTGTTTGAGGAAAATGCTTTAGGGATGTAACAGCTCTTTCCTATAGTTGAGGAAAAATGTATTGTTCTATGTTGTACAACTGTACATTTCTCAAACGGATTTTGGGATATAAAATAATACACTATGGAATGGTGACTATGAGCCCGTTACTTGACATATAAATAACATAATGACATGTTAAATATATCTCCCTTTCTAAGAGCATCTCCAATGCTCTAATGTTGTAGTATAATAAATTTTGCCAAATGTCAATAAATTAAATAGATTGTGAATCATGTATGAAAAATGTTAAGTCTACAACTATGAAATTAAAATATTCTCTCCAATGCACAATATAGTATAACTACAATATTGTATACTTATCAAATGTTAAAAATATTAAAATGAAGAAATAAATTAAATAATTAGATTACTTATAATTGGTAAGAATATTTCTCTCTCTTTTTTCATTGGTTAAATAGAGTGTAGAAGAGAATGTGGATGAACCACATTCTTCTCTACATTGTAGACATTAATTATGTCCACATCATCACAACATTTGTGATCACATTGTACATTGAAGATGAAAAAATGGTGAATTTATTAAATGTGTTGATGTGGAATGTAATTTACCACAACAATATTTGACTATTGGAGATGCTCTAATAGGCATTAATATGTAACTAAATTTAGCAGTACAAATACATTTCATAACCTCATGCCGCATGTTCCTATAGCTTTACCACAGTATAATTACATAAAGTGCTCATTGGACTTGAAGACAAGTGATTCACTCATGTCCAACAACAACAAACCCATCCTTTTTTATTTCATTACAATAACAACAAGCATTACAATTACAACTACCAATATCACAAGTAATAAATCATAAATCTTATCAATTTTAGAATAAAGTTCACATCTTCGTTTCTTCCAGGATGCACTCCAACTTCGTTGCTTAAGCGAGATTTGTCTCTTAGGGTGACTTGGTCTTCATTTATTGGATTAGCCCAAGCAACAAACCCATCGTTATCACAAGCGTAATAGAGTTATTGGTGATTTCGACTTTTGGGGCTAACGATCTTAACTGAATGTTTCATTCCACAATGGTGATATATCTTTTCCGCATACTTGAGTATACTCTGTCTGCCAAAGTTTGAAGTGGTTGACGTCTGCGACATTTTTAAGCCTTAACCAAAAGAAAAAAAAAATAATTGGAATGTTATTAGTTAACCAAGAACGACCAAGAAAATTTGTATTGAAGTTAGATACAACCTGGATGTCAACAAATGTATGGGAACAAAAATTAACATACTGGATATCTATTAATGAATCGATACACTATTCCGTTTAAAAAATCATAACACACTATACAGCAATCACGGCATGTAACTGTGCTGTTAAAACTGAAGTGACCAGGAAGAGAAGGCCGAATCCTCACCAACATTATCAGACCCCCTTTAGGTTGGAAAACTAAATCTTCCCCTTTCTATTCTTGCATATTAAATATCGGACAAGGCGTTCACCTTCAAAAAAGTTGAGAAACCATACTTCACAAAATCACAAACCCTAATTTACAAGACAAGTCGTATTTCCAATATGCCGCAACCCTGACGCCCAACATCACATAACCCTATTTTACCGAATTGAAATTTTTATCTTGGACAAAACAATCTTAGAAACTTTTTACCTCTGTAGTTTATGAGACAAGCAACCCGGCTTCTGAAATTCTGAACCTGTGAAATCGGCCGATGGACTTTTCGTTGTGGGTCGCTGGATTCCTACACAGAGTCTTGAAATGTGCCTGGGTCAATTTGTGTCCTTTTGTAGTGGGCAGAGGTCTGAAATCGCTGGATTCCTAAACAGTGCATTATCTCACTTCTCCTTCTTTTTTATTATTTTCTTTTTTGGGTTTACATTAAACAATATTTCATGGTATGTGTAATAAACGATTGAGTTAATGTGGCTCGTACAATTACCAACTGTAGGTTCACCAAAAGCAGAATCACACATAATTGATAAAGTACGACAGATATCCTAAATATCCTTACCGACAAGCAAATCAAATGTTACGAACACGAAAAATGTTGAAGAACCAAATTTTCTCTAAAGATTTTGTTAAATGTCGTTTATTAAACTATTTATCAACTTTCCACATTGATGATGTCCCAAAATGAGTACTTACCCACATGTACTATTTTCGCGTAAATACATGAATCTTAATTTCCCTCTATTAGTCAACAAACCTGTAACAGTAGAGTAGCATGTGTTTGTCATAATGGAAATTTAAATAGTATCCGCTTTAGGGTTTAGTCGATGCCACCCGCGCGGGTGGCACCCATTTTTACTATTCACCTATCACAGCGTGCCACGTGGATATAACTCATTTCAGCTTCTTTTTTTTTTTTTTTGCCAGCATGAATTTCCATATAGGCAATTATATTTTAGCTTTGTTTTTTTCATTTACTAGTGACCATAGTTAGGAACCATGGTTACCAAATTAGATCTAAAATCAAATTCACATCAGATCTAAAATCAGAATCCATCGCCCGCTGCGAGTGAAACATCAGTTCATCGAGAGATTCAGCCCCGATTCACAGAGATCCGTCGCGAGAGAACAGAATTCATCTCGAGATTCAACCCCGATTCACAGATCCGTCGCGAGAGAACAGAATCCATCGCCTGCATTTGGGGAAATTCTTAAATCCGTTGCGAGAGAACACAATCCATCGTCTCGAGATTCAACCTCGAAATTCTTAACCATTTCATCGCCCGATTTCACAGGTAAAAGTGTTAGGGTTCTTTTTAGTAGAATAAAAGTAGTTATTTTGAAAATCAGTTTTGTGAATTTGAGGAATTAGGGTTCATCGCCCAATTGGAGAATTAGAGTTTATCTTAATTAGGGTTTGTCTTAATTATTTGCTTACTCTATTTTGTGATTTTGCAGAATTAGGGTTACTCTATTTTTCTTCCTTTTTGATTTGCAGAATTAGGGTTTCTCTTAAATTTCGATTTTTGATATGTTATTCTAATATAATGTGCTTATGGAAATTCGATTTTTTCAGTTTTTGGGTGATTTCTCTTAAATTTCGATTTTGCGAAATTAGGGTTACTATATTTTGTGATTTTTCAGTTTTTGGGTGATTGTTGTCATATGTTTGACTTGCCATTTAATCTTTATCTCCGAGGCACCATTGTTTTTTTTTTCACGAGATCTTTTATTTTAAGTTGTGCATTGACTGAAATTCTTTAGCTGCACATTAATGTCTTATGTTCGTTATTTGGCCAAAGTTTACTAACTTGTGAACACTTGCTATTCATTCGAATAATACGTGCTATTAATGGTGTATCCTTTTTCTGTTTTTTTTTTCTTTTTTCTTTGTTGGACTTGAAGTTATGATCAAGAAGAAATATATGTAAAGTTACTCGTTTAGCTTTGGTGACGGAATAAGATGTTTAGGAAAATTTTATATATTTGGTTTTATTATTTGTTCTTCGAAATCTCAGAACAAAAAGAAGGTATTATATGTGAAAAGACACTTAGTAGATATTTTAGGGCATAAAACCTCAATCATATCTGCCATAAAAACTAATTTCTCTTAATGATTCAGAATACTATGGAAACTTCCCCAGCCGAAAACTTTTTGGGGGAGTTCTATTAATGTCCACTTAAGATTTGCTTAGTTACCATCAGAGTACTAGATTCAGAGGGCTATTACATACCTGCTGAGGTTTGCTTATAAGTATCTTGCAACTACAAAGCAACACGGTTACAAGAAGAATTATGCAAGTTATTCAAGTTATGAAAGAAATATTTCTGTCACAACTTTAAGGTTTATAAGAAAGTGTTGTGTAAGAAAGTCAAGTACCTCATACCGAAAAAATCATGCATTTTTAGATTCAAACTTATTTATTCAAATATCAACACTAAGATTTTTTTTTGCTTGTTCTATTGATTGAATTTGGATTTGGGTATCGAGTTGTTGTTTGAATAATAACATTCCAAATTCAAACTTTATTTTTTTGAAGGTTTGAAAATGTCACAGACTTCAACCACTGAGATATTTGGAAGACCAAGTAGACTGAAGTATGAAGATCAAATATGTGAGAAATGTGGAATGAAACTTGCAGTTAGGATTGCTAGTTCCCGAAGTCCAAATTTTCAGAAACTCTATTACGCTTGTGATAGAGATGGTGGATTTATGGGTTGGGCTAATCCAATAAATGAAGACGAAGTAAGCATAAGGGAAGAAGTTAGCACAAGCGAGAAAACTATAGTAGATCGTGAGAGCTACAAAGATGTGAAAAAAAAAAAATTGATAAGATTTTTGATTTGTTACTTGTGTTATTTGTAGTAGTAATTATAATGCTTGTTATTATTGTAATAAAAGTTGGTATTTTTACTACTTGGACATGAATGACTATTCTGTGATATGAAGGAAATGAATTTTTTTTATTGTTCCATTTATTTTTATTTTTGTTTTATTTATCTTTTCTCTTAACAAGTTGGTGTAAGGAGTTTCAGAGCTTGTTGTCACTTGTTTACAATATAGCATTCTTCATTTTTTCCCTTGGAATTGGATCAATTAACCAAGAAAATTGTCTGTGTAATGTTTGGAATCACAAATCACAACATAAATCTACACATTTTCCTATTTTTTTGCTCTTACCTCAACAAAGGCATAAATGGAAAAGAAAATTACATTCAAAGTGCACCATAAACATCAAGTTGTAAAGCTATGTACATATATCATAACAATAATCTTATGTAATCTTCTTTAAAATCATTGTTGTTCCACAATAATGGTTCACAACAAACATCTTTAATGCCATACAATCAAAAGTCTATGCAAAATACGTAACTCCAAACAAAATCCATAAGAACAGTAAACTTGTGAATGCTTTCTTTCTAGGAAAGACTCTTCCAAAAAGATCTCCCTCTAACAACACTATTACAACACAATAAAGAGAATCTAAAAATAGATGAGACAGTGCATTTGCTAACATCCGATCACCATCATCTTCAATTATCGAAAGGTCCCTACAAAAAATAGATTAAAATTGTAAAGATTATAACATTATTCAATATTAATTTACAAAACAATAGATTTGGTATGATGTACCTGTGATGAAAAGGGATTCACTTGATAACCAAAATGATTAAATGGACCTACATTGATGTTTCCATCTCCTCCCTACACATTAAAAAATAAATAAATAAAAAAAGTATTAATTTTATTGATATTCTTGTAGAACAAAGTAATAAAAGCATCATTTACCTCTTGATTTATGTTAGGCCAAAGCATCGGAGCCGGAGCCGGAGATGGATAGAGTGGAACATAATTTGAGGGGCATGTGTTGACATCATTTTGAGAAGATTGAGTCGGGCCACCTAAATTGATGTTTCCACTTTCTCCCTACAAATTAAAATAAAATAAATAAAAAAAATTATTATCCGATTCATATTTTTAATTAAAAAATTACTTACCCCTTGATTTATGTTAGTCCAAAACATCGGAGCATGAGGTGGATATTGAGTCGGGCCACCTAAATTGATGTTTCCACTTCCTCCCTACATATTAAAATAAAATAAATAAATTTGTAATATTCTTGTGGAACATATCAAAGAAAACATCATTTACCCCTTGATTTATGTTAGTCCAAAACACCGGAGCCTGAGATGAATAATGTGGGACATTTGGCACTCCCGTGTTGACATTATTTGTCTCTCCCTACACATTAAAATAAAATAAGTAACAAAAAACCAATTTTATTAAAATTCTTGTAATCTTGTATAATAAAACAAAATACCAATTTTATTAAAATTCTTGTAATCTTGTAGAATAAAATAATAAAAGCATCATTTACCTCTTGAGTCTTCTTTTTTGACCTACTTGAATTTCCCACCTTTTCTTTGTCCCGTTTTTTTTCTTGCTCTTGTTGTCCCAATGACGTGTTATTTGAGCATTTGTAACTCCCCTTGACTTGGTAGGAGGTGGATTGCGGACACGGACATTATCTTCATCAACCAATTCATCACATGAATCATCCATGTCCAAATTCTTCAAAAGAGAAGATATTTCTTCATTTTCTTCTTCAAGAATTTCAGTAAACCTACTTCTCGTCTCCCGCTGTGATTTGCTACGATGAACCAAGTCATAAGAGGTCCTCATTGCATGGTTCACAAACGTCAACTCAGAAACACCACCATTTCCATGAGGAGTATATCCTCTTTCAAATTCTTTACAAAACCTTTGTTCCGCTTTTCATGACCAACAACTCATGATGTGTGGCTCAGGCAACACAATGATATTCATAGAAATGAAAACCTTTAGTGCATGTCTACATAGTATTCCCCTTGTTTCAAACAAATGATAGGAGCAATTCACTTCGATATCATTTTGCCGAAAAAACACTTGCCTAACTTTTGAGTCGTCGGTATGAGACCGCAAACTGAATCCAAGCCAACCATTACCAATATCATTTTGAGCAATAATTGCAATATTCAAAGACTCAACAAATTCTCGCTCGAATAACTTATATATTGAGAAAGTATATACTTCAGCGGCGTGCGACAACAAGGGATTATTTTTAACAATTTGGCCCAGCCTCCCATGCTTACAATGAGCATCGTCATCTCTCTCAGTAGCCCTCCATTTATTTTGAACTTTTTCATAGTTCAAAACAAATTGGTGCAAAGTAAGAGTCTTATTACCCAAATCTTTCAAGACACGATTTGTTACCTCACTTCTTGAAGTGGCTTGTAGACCTGCACAAAATTTGTCATTACTAAAAGCTGTGACCTATCTCTTTCTCAATTTGTACATACCCTTTAGCCATTTGTGTTCATGAAGACTGTACTGCTCAATCATTCGCTTCCACGTAGTCTCAAACTCATCTACAGAATCACAATATGTCATGCATTTATACCATAACTTCTTAAACTCCGATTCACCATTTAAACGTCCTAAATGGGATGGAGCATTTTGATTGATATGTCATTGACATAAACGATGATGCGAATGTGTGAACACTTTATCAATAGCATTCATCATGGCTTGACATTGATCAGAAAAGAAAACTTGTGGATGTTTTCCATTCATAATCAAGAAATGTAGAAAATAACCACTCAAACGAACTTTCAGTTTCATCGGACAAAAAAGCCAGGCCAAACATCACGTACTAGCCCATTCAATGCTAGGCATAATGATTTATACCGACAAATGGAGCACAAATCAAATTGTACTTATTTGTTTTGTAAGTTGTATCAATCGATAGCATATCACCAAAAAAATCGTAATCGACTGCACATCTTTGATCCCTGAAGAAAAAGTTCATTATCCGATTATCATCATCCAACTGTACATTCCAAAAAAATTGATTTTCCACATTTAATTTGTTTATAAAATACTGAAGCAAACTAGCAGCATCTCCATCTTCAACTTTTGTTTGCCTCTTTAGACGACTGAAATGATCATATGCATCTTTTACGGTAAAACCCAAATTATTTGCACCATGAGCCTCATTTTCCATAAAAGAAACGGCATTAGTAACACTAATTCCTGCATTGACCATAGCTTCTAGAGTAGATTTTTTAGCATGCGTGATATTACGTGATGATCTTAACAAATGAGTTTGATCAGGTTGAACCATTTCATGATTGTGCTCAACATAAAATCTACTCACTTTCCAGTCCCCTTCTCTCTCCCTCGTAATTCTACTTCTTGCTTTGCATTTTGTTCTAGTTACCAATTTTTGATACTCAGGAATATTGTTCCTAGAACGTCTTTCATCCTTAACTCCTTCACAAGAACATTCAAATTCTTTCATTCGTAGTTCTTTAGTGCCCAAAAAGTATCCCTGATCACCTTTTTTAACACTAAAACCTTTAGCATGTGCATATTGACAGTAGAGCAAATATGCTTCTTCAATGTTATTCACTTTCATGCCAACTGCTAGTCTACTTTCTAAATGTTCTACTACAGATTCAAATGATTGAACCTCAGTTTGGTGGAGGAGAAGAAAGCCCAATAACTTGTTCTTGAAGCTCTTCACCATTATCCTCCAAGTCTTCACATTGCGGATTCAGATCCATTATTTTAATATTACCTACAAAAACAAAGAATTAATCAGCAAAGGCAAATATTAATGTAGTGAACAGAACATAAGTGAACAGAAGAAGAAACAACAGCACAATTAAATATTACTTGAAATAGTAGTCATAATGCTAACACAATAGCCAGCAAAAATGCTAACAGAAACAATTTCAACTCAACTAAAAAGGGTGACTTCATTTGAGCACTATGTTCTGGTATCCTTATTTTCACTAGTATAGCCAATTACAGTCACTAGCAGGGAAAGATTGCTCCATCTCCTATATTCAGTTGAAATTGAAATTGTTTCATTTGAACAATGTCAACCTTTGCCAAATTCAAATGCTATATTCAATTGAAGTTGAAATTGTTTCATTTGGAAAGATTGACTGTAATGTCACCAGAATAATTGAATGTTCAAATGCTCCATCTCCTATGTTCAAATGCTAACAGAATAATTGAATGTCAACCTTAGCCAAATTCAATTACTTGATGTTTTTTTTTCTTTTTTATTTCTTTTACAAATTCACATGTTTTTTCTATTGAGTAATGAAACAATTACTGATACTAAATAGATAGCAAAGTGTGAAACAATTTATCTAGTGTTCATTTTTCTTCAAACAAATAGATAGACATTCAAAGAAAACCTAGCATCACAGAAAACCTAACAGGATTCAAAAATTGACAAATAGATAGACATACAAAGAAAAATTTGCATCTGTGAAACAATTTACCTCTCTTAAATGCCTGCGAGCTGAAGAAGATTAAATTCTATCGGATTTTTCTCTTTTAAAGAAGCTCAACCTCTCTCGGTGCTTTTTCTCTCTCTGTTGTTTCAGAATTTTAGATCTGAAAAAAAAAAAAAAAAAAAAAGCGGGATTTTGAATTTTAGATCTGTTGCTAAAGTGTAATGTAACCATGGTAAGTAAATAAAAAATAAATGAAAATGAAATATAAAAGTTGCTGGCGGAAAAAAATAAAAAACAGCTGAAAAGTTTTCTGTCCACGTGGCGCGCTGTGATAGGTGAACAGTAAAAATGGGTGCCACCCGCGCGGGTGGCATCGACTAAACCCCGCTTTAGTGAACAACCACCATCAATCGTCATAACAATAATAATGGCAATAATAACATTAATAATGATAATAATAGTATTATTATAAATAATTCTAATAGTAATGATAATAATAATAATAAACTAATAACAAAACTAACACAAAAGTTGAACTACGTCCAAGTCGTGTATATAATTCTGCAAATAACAGTAATTTTAATAATCCTAATAATTATTTAGTAATAATAAATTATTTCACACAATTTTTTGTGTCGGAAATAAATCTGAATCAAATGTTCCACTTGCTCCCACGATTCGCGTGATAAGCACCGAAGTCATTCGGTCGGGTTATTGTGGCGTATCGCGGTCTTTACATAAGCAACCGAATACGCATATGAATTTTTACCGGCGAAAGGGATTGTACCGGCAATAAAATACCGTGGGCTAGCAAAGTACCAAGCACCTGATTTTCGTGTGTATGTGATAAGCGGTGAACATGACCGAAAATCTCAGCCAACCACACACATTCAATGTTGGCTATAAATGTGAAGTAAATTTACACACTCTAGCTAAAGGTAGGCAAATGATGATTTCTATTTAAAAACTGAGTTGATATGTACCTACCGAATTAAATACGGTGTAATTAAGTGTTGCAATGGCCAAAACACGGGTATATAAATACATGCAAGGAAGTTGACCACCAACACCAAACTTCACTAACTCAGTGTGTTGTGTAGGTTCATAAATATATTTCTTTCTCTTTTTAAACAACATGTAATATACCAGAAATGTTATTGGGAATAATTGACTTTACTTTTGTTTCCACGTAACAGGTGCATGCATGAGTGTCATGGATCGGATGACGAGCCTATAGAACATTGCGCGCCTTTTCCGGCTAAAGGGGTGGACCGAGCTCGAAGAGAAGGTTTGTTATCGCCACTTTCTTCAGATGTGTGGTGAAACAGACGACGTTGACAGCCCTCTCGTCCTCAATTCCATGTGGTTCGAATTAGCCCGAGAGTTATCGGACCTCATGCAAAAGGATTTCTCATGGATGAAGGTGCGGGAGAAAATCCATTGTCTTCAAGGGCATTACCGTGAGTTCTTTCGCTTCATGACCATCCCGGGAGTTCGAGTGCATGACGACGGCGGTTTGGTTAGCGTCAACAGAGAGTATTGGAACGTCGTCGGAGAGGTAATTATAATTGGTTAATTTTTTCGGTCTTTGTTTGGTTGTTTTTTCTTTTTTTAGTTAACTTATTTTGGCGCATTGGCATGTAAAATGTTGTATACTGAAAAGCATAATGTATTAAAAAAAGGATTTACATAATGTGCAGGAGTCCAATCTGAAAGTGTTCTTCCGTTCGAATGGGTTCAAATGGTACAATCATTGTGTGCAGTTGTGGAACTTACGCGGGGCAGCTGATGTGGACGTCCAAACAAACCCCGGTGGGACAATTCAATTTGCCTAGATGAAACTATGTCATATGTGGGGTCGGAAGATGACATGGAGGATGAGTTTGATGAATATGAGGTTCAACAGGTTGTTGGCAGCCCAATCCATGACCAGCCAGTTCCAATGGATCCGCAAGACGACGATCAGGAGTTCATGGATCACAGGTCGGATGTGGACTCCTGCGTCGACTCCGTTTGAAGATAGAACGTACTTTTCGGGACGACCTTACAACTCTTTTTGTTATTTTGGTCCCGACCATATCATTCCTGTTTTAACTTTATGTGAAGTATGTATTCTGTATTAAAGTTTAAGTAGTGGGGGTATTTTATAAGTTGGGTGGCTAGGACTTGTCTTTAATTTTGTTCACAAATCTCCCAATGTTTTGGTGTGTTTTGTGCCTATTAAAATGGTCGCATGGCATGTAATGGGAGATTGGATCATAGCTGCCATATTTTGTATAAAAGTTTAATGTCAATATTGGCACTACTTATCTAGTAGAAAATGTGTTTGTTTGAAAGTTTTGAGTCGCATGATATATACAAAATGTTAGGCAGCTTAACATATTACACTTCCCCATAATATAATATCTGCTTCGATTGGTCTGATCGCTCGAGTGCCTTGCATGGACTAGTACATGTTAATTGAAGATAATTTTGGTAAACATTATAGGAAAAAAAAATTAGAACAACACATTTAAATATCTCCACAGGTTGTTTCATTTATTTAATTTGGCTGAATATTTAGATTGTAATATAAATTATGAATGATATCAAACGTTTTCGCAATAATAGATAAACCAGTCGAAAATCATGTCCATCTAAGAATCGGAATCGTAGAATCGGATCGTAAAATCGTAAGACTCTACTCAAAACGTCTAAATTAATTATTTTAACAAGTTTTATGGTAATCATCAAGAATATGTATCAAAATGCTAAAAAAAACCACCACTTGTTTTTCAAAATATAAATGTTCAAATTTTAACACTGCGCGTTCAAATTTCAAAGTTAACACTTACAAATACATAGACACGGCCATTCAAACGTCACATATAGTCCAAACTCCAAAGTCAGAACCAAAGTCACGACCATCAAGGCATCAACCAAAACTTCAATCTTCCTAATTCCTAAAACTGTGATTCTGTGAACTTCCCCTGTTCCAACAATGATAAAAAAAAATTGCAGGGAGATAAGTAGGGATAAATAGTTACCTCTAAACAGGAGAACAACAAAGCGATGAAGCTTAATTGCTGAGAAGTCTGCTCCGACGAAGAAGATGCAGGCGTCGAGGTCGAGCCATTTTAACGTCGGAGTTCGAACTGTCGGAAGCTACAACCGTGTGAACTGTGGACTGTGGAAGATTGGGGGCCGAAGAAGAAGTGAGAGAGAGATGGATTTGAGTTTAACGTCGGAGTACGACGGTCGGCCGGCGAGGGATGAAGGTGAAGAAGTCGCGATTCGCAACGGAAGAGCAGAGGGAATTAGGAGAAAATGAATTCGAATTAGGGATTTTAGGATTTTTGGGTATTTTTTATATTTTTTTTTATTAATTTGTTTTGGATTGGGTCAAGGGAAGGGAATATTTATGCTTCTTTGGGCCAATTTGTGTGAAAAAAATCGAAAGAAACAGCTCAAGTGCCTAAACGCAGCCCACTTTTAAAATCTGGTTCATTTTTTAAATTTTGCACAGAATCGGTCAAAGTCATAGAATCGGTCCGATTCTACTATTTTGACCGATTCTACCGATTCTGCAGCGAATCTACATTCCTTTGCGATTTTCAGCGACTTAGAATCGATTTTGTGACTTTGAGTCGTAGAATCAGTGATTCTACGACTCAAAGTCGCGATTTTCATAACCTTGGTCCCACTACCCTGCCTTGGAATGTTGACATGTGCATGTGTATTAACTGTACCTTCTGATGAAGCGTCACGTTCTCGGAAAAATCTTTGCAGAATACCATTGTTTCCGATTGAACTATTTAATGATGCATTGGTGAGTGAAGAAAGCAAGAATACGTACGATTGTTCAGTTAGCCTCGCTAAATCATTTTCTTGGTGGAATTTTGGTCCAACACCACCGCTGCGTCCGATGTGGCTTCGTAGACCTCTGTGAACAAGTATTGTATGTCCGCCCAACGGGGGTCCCTATAATGTTGATATGCCACTGAGAATGGGTCAGAATGCATACAAAAATGTTATGCACTGTCAGGCAAGATAAAGAAAATACATCATGAATTGGTAATATTTTAGAAACTGTGTTACAAGAAATGAAAACTTAAAAGCATAATGGATTTTTCTAGCGGGAGAAAATACATGCGTTTATTGTTTAATATTGAAGAAACGGTGTTACAAGAAATGACAACATAAAATAGGCACGGAATTTCCATAGGGTGAGAAAATACATGTGTTTGCATCAAATTCTCAAAAATAGTGGTAAGACAATTTATTTAAAACCCATTCAACATAAGAGGCCACCATTATTTGCCTTCATCACTTAGCAACTGGAATCCACGGCCCATCTGTGTGACAGTTTCTACTAAACTTTAAAGAACACAATGAAATAGGACTAAGCGCGGTGGTATAATAAATGGTAATGGATTACCTCGAAGATATCATTCCACACTGCTACTGGAGCGGTCAGGACGTTGGACTGTATGCAGTGGCGTAGCCCATGTTTTCGTAGCATCCAACCAAAAACGCAGAACCGTTTGTGAAGGAAATCGAACCGTTCCTGGAGTTCATTCATAATGAAGGTTGCACCGACATCTGCAACCAAAACACCACGGCAGTAAAGGAAGACATAAGTGTCTGATCTGCCCTGTCTCCATTCACCAGCAACATGTGCCTCCGAAAGGAGGTCTATGAACAGGTTATCGACTTCTTTGGTCCACCGACCATCGTAAAGAAGCTCATCCTGAGTGGCTTCCCTTCCCAAACGTGGCATTACACTGCTATATTAATTAGATTGGAGGAATTGTTAAGTATATCCTATGATCTGGCCGACCCTTGCGTATATGAAATTAATAGGTGATGGAGTGTGTTTATATAGAACAAAACACGAAAACGATGAGTAGGGTGCTTTACAGTAAAATAAAAACCACAATATTAGTTGTCAATAACTGAAAAAGCTGAAAAAGATGTTCAATACACCGTTTTTTACCCTTTTTTTTCCTGCTTGTCAATCATTCTGCCAAATTGGATCTTATTCCATTTTCGAATCTTGACGAAATTGACATAAACAAAATCAGATGAAGTTGCAGGGAATATCATGATACATTTTTTGAATAGGAACACATGGGCTGAGAATATTCGTACTGTTGATAGGACAGAACAACATAACAATTCTTGCTCTTTTTAAATCAAATTTGTAGACATGTGCACAACACTTGTGTCTTTCTT
>BKCP01001447.1:218902-230021 GCA_008636005.1 Striga asiatica
TACCCAAAAAAAAAAAAAAATGTTTCACAAATATTTAATTAATATAAAGGTAAATCAGTAATTTGGTTTCCTATCCTAACAATTATCACCTCCCACAAACACCGCATTCAACTTTGTCCAAACTTCAACATTCTCCCTATCGTGGACACCAAACGCATCATTAAAAAATCCCAACAGTGTAATCTCCCACTTTAGGACTAAAAGCCACTCCAATGCTACTTTAGAATAGCGCAAAACGTTGAAGTAGCGTAAAAAAATCTCTCCAAGGCAGCACTATATTGTAGCGCTAGATCAGATAAATAAACAGTACTGCGCCAGTTCTAGCGCAGTACTGTAGCAGAACGCCAGAATTTTTTTTTTCTTTTTTTTTAATGTATATTAAGGATAAATTTTTGTATAATGTATATTAATAAATGTAATTTTATGCTAAATAACTTTGTGCAATGTATTTTTTATGCTAAATAATTTTGTACTTTTTATTTATTGATGTATTATATTTTTATTTTATAATTTTTTAATATTAAAATGGTACCACATGAATAAAAATTTAACACATTCCAACAAGTATATTTCATTACATTTAAAAATTTACAACAAACGTAAAAATAATATATTAGAAATAAAAATTAATAAGAAAATAATATATTTGATGTAGAGTAAAATGTAGAGATAAGGGTGGGAGATAAATGTTTCACTCTACTCTAGAAAAGAGTAAAGTCCGCGCTAGAGTAGAGATAAGGGCTGGAGATAGCCTAATATAGTCTAATCTCATCTCCCTTATCAAACATGGCCTTTGCAGATTTTAGCTATCTTGGAGTGAAAGCTCGGACCGAGGTATCTTGGAAATGCCAGACAACTTGCATTTTGGTCGCGGGCCGTATCCTGCCTTGCGGGCCTAAATCTAGGCCAACAAACAAACTTTTTTGGGGTAGATTAGGGGTGCAATCTCACCCTATCTTGCCTAACAAATGAGCCTAAAAGTTCTAAAATTAAATTAAGTGATCGAATAAAATATAATTAAAAATAATATAATTAGGTTTTCCTTTTCAGAAATAGTTATGTTCTATACTTCTATAGTTATTGAAACATATTATATTTGTATTAAAAAGATGGGTAGAGGGTTAATGAGTTAAATTAATAACCATAAGATTTGAATTTTGATGTAATGATATTATATCTTTGTCGTATTTAATACACTATATATGTATTTTTCTAAATACTTAAGTTTTGAAGTAATAATAGATTATATCTTTGTCACTATTATTTATATGAGCGATATACACCTCGTATAGAATTATGTACTTATAACATTTCTGTTCAAATATTATCAAAAAATGGGTTATCGTCTTCCATGGGCCTTTTGAGATTGAGAATTATATTGTTACCAACGAACAAAAAAAAAAAACATATTGGTTCTCAAATAAATATTTTTCTCGCATTATATTATTCTTAAAATATTTTTCTCGCATGATATTATTCTTAAATTTAAAGAATTATTTTAAATTATTTTTTCATATAATTTTTTTACAATTTTTAATACTATCATATTTAATATTTTAGAAATTAGATTCTATTTTATTTATAATTGGGGAAATATGTTATAATTAGTTATAGAAATAATTTGTACCCATGCAAAACATCAAAATAGATATCTATTAGTATAGGTGAAAATTATACAACACAATAAAAAGAATTGCATTAGGGCACACATAACAAAACACACTATTCGTACTAATAAAAACAAACATGTATTCTTTAAAGTCTTTGGTGTAATACGTCCATTATTCGATCCAAGAGTGAATTTGGTTGCTCTTTGATTATTGCTTTTTATTATTATTATTATTATTATTATTATTATTATTATTATTATTATTATTTATTTATTTTTATTTGATGAGGAAGGCATTTTTTTTATGCTACTAATGTTTGTACTTGCTCGTTGGTAATGCAAAACACTCCAACCGGCTTCAAATCGGCTCGTCTTCCTCCTCCTCGCCGGTAGAACGCCGCGTACCTGCAAAGAACTCTCGCCCCGGGGGGTTTTTCCGGTGAAGAGCCTCCGATGCTTAAGTCAGTATGTGTTTCACTCAATTCTCCAGAGTAAAAAATGGATAAATCGTGCTTATCAAGAAAGGCTCACTCCTATATATATAGGAGTGAGATACCTGCCCTAGGAGCTGCCCGGATTTGATGAGCTGTCTGCCCAACGCTGCCCGGATTTGCCCGCCCGTACACACACAATGTGTGTGTGTCAGAGATAGTTATCGCCACTATCGCTCTGCACCAATGTACTCTCGCCACGTGCCCCTCTGAACAGAGAGTAATTATTCCCTTGAATATTCCTTGGGAATTCCTGAAGAAGACCACGCGCATCCTCGCGTCCGTCTCACGCTCTCGATTGCTCCTCACTCGCCAAGTGGTCGATCAGATGAGTTCTCATTTAGTAGGTCGATCTTCGACCAGATCTGCTCCGATGCTCGACCACTTCCTTTCAGTCTGCTATTGCTCGACTAACGTGGCATTTCTGATATTAGGCTTATACGACCGGCCTAGTGAACCGGTTTACTCCATGGGTATATAATATCCCATATCATCTAGTCCCCCCCACTCTGGTCGAGTCTAAATGACTCGATCTAAGAGTGCATTTGTGTCTGTCTCTTTAGTCTGCTGACCTCTCGATCATCCGACTGGATTTACTTTTACCTTTCGACCATTTGATCGATGTTGCCTCCATTTTTCGACCATTTGACTGGTTTTTATAGTGAATTTCCATCGGCCCTTCATTCACCTTTATTAATGCCATTTCCACCTGCCACGCGTCTTATCTGTCCAGTACTTTAAATCATCCCGTCTCCTCGCACTTTGCGCCGCTTCGCTATCTGTGCCCCCTTAATTCTCCTCACTGTTAGATCCCACTTTAATCTAATGGCTATCTTCACCAACTTTTCACCTTATCTTTCTCTGTACTCGTATAAATACCGTACTTAGGATATTTTTTTTTCTTTTTCTCCACCTTTGCAAATCTCGAGTTTTCTTTTTGTGCCCTAAATTTCTTCTGCAAATCCAGTTTCCTTGCTTCCGGCGCTTTTAATTTTTCTTCGTCTCCAAGTTTTCCGGCGATCTTCTCCTTTGTGACTATGAGTAAGTATCCTGAGCTCCTAACTTTATGTTCATGTGTTTTTATTGTTGCAATTTGCTGATTTTCTTTTTCGAAATTTCATTCATGTCCTCTCCTTCAAATCTTCTTCCTATTTCTTCCCTTTTCTTCTTAAAAAACCTAAAAATTATTCCCTTTAACATCTTTTTTGACCTCTCTCCATTGTTTTCAGATTCTGCCGCTTCCTCTAGAACACTCACCGCTCCATCGAAGACACGGCTATCCCGTCATCGCCTTCACTTCGTCGCCCTGTTCCTCACTCTCCCTCAAATTCTGTTGATGAGGTTTACAACCCAGTTCCTGTCAATGCAATTCGCCGTTCCAACTATTTGACCTCTTCTCTTCCCCCTCAAACTCATCATCTCATCGATGAGTCCGATGAGGACACTATTGACCATGTTCCTCTTAGCCGCCGATCCCGACCTGCTTTTGGTGTTGCCGACGCTGCGGAAGCGGTTCTAGATGCCTCTGAAGCTGCTCATCAAGCCGATGAGGATGATATTCCTCTTTCCCATCATTCTATTTTCTCCAAACAACCCTCTTCGAGTAAAACTAAAGCATCTCCCGTTGCTAAGTCCAAGTCCAAAGTTGAATCTTCGGCCACCCCTGCTCCATCCAAAGACAAATCCGCTTCTATCGCTGCTTCTTCTAAGCCTTTCCAGAAGAAAAGCAAATCGACCAAAGCCTCCTCTTCTAAATAGACTTCTTTTCGTGCTCTTATAGCCGGCTGGTTGGACGATGATGAGGTCGGCCATCCAGCTAGCTGGGCTTTTGTATCTCCTGGTCCTAAGGACACTTATGATAATCCTCCACAAAATTGCTATAACTTTTTCGAGATCCAATTTAAACTCGGTGTTCGCTTTCCTTTATGTCAAGACCTGCTCGATATTTGTGACTGGCTTGACCTTCTATTGAACCAGCTCCCTCCTAACGCTATCCGATTTATAACCATCTTCATTATTCTCTGCCACATCCGTCTAGGTCGACTTGACCTAGCCTTTTTCCATTACTGTTACACGCCCTCAAAACATTCTCAAGGGCTCTACCTCAAGAGCCGCAACGATGTCCACTTCATATCTGACACCCCTTCTAACGTCCCCAAGTGGAAGGATAAATTTGCCTTTGTCGAGCCCAACCATGCTTTCCCTTGGGCACTGACTCCTTGGCTTAAGGAGCTCAAGTGTGAGCATGTATCTCCCCCTCAAAACGCCCTTTTCGACCAACGGATAGCTCTATGGAACACCAAGCCCGTTGCGTCGAAAACTCTGCTTGAAGACGATAACCTTTTACATTTTTGCGGCCTCCTCACCCACAAATGTTTCTCTCCTCCTACTCAAGAAATCTTCGACCTTATCCAAATCAAAGACGACCCAGGTATCTGTTAAATGTGCTCGAGTATTGCTGTTTTTATTCTTGCGTGTGGTTTATTTGTTGTAATGTTAACTTGATTGTGCGAGTTTTTGCAGAGATGCCTACTATCCCCCTGCCGAAGAGGAAAATACCTTTGAAAAAGAAGCACGCCGAGGGATCAAGCTCGAGGCCTGCTGGCTCGGCCGCCTCTCAATCCACTCGCTCCACTTCACCTCCACCCAATCGTTCCGCATTGCCGCCGCCTAATCAGGTGACTTCCTTCATGAAGGTCGATCCTCAGATCCCTCCTATTCAAGGGCCTGTTATCGAGGAGCAGTGTTTACTGTCCTCGACTGATATCCCTATCAACAAGCATCAAGAGCGGGGGGGTTTTTTCGGTGAAGAACACTCACACCGGGGGGTTTTTCCGGTGAAGAGCCTCCGATGCTTAAGTCAGTATGTGTTTCACTCAATTCTCCAGAGTAAAAAATGGATAAATCGTGCTTAATAAGAAAGGCTAACTCCTATATATATAGGAGTGAGATACCTACCCTAGGAGTTGCTCGGATTTGAAGAGTTATCTTCCCAATGCTGCCCAAATCTGCCCGCCCGTACACACACAGTGCGTGTATGTCAGAGATAGTTATCGCCACTATTGCTCTGCACTAATGTACTCTCACCACGTGCCCCTCTGAGCAAAGGGTAATTATTTCCTTGAATATTCCTTGGGAATTCCTGAAGAAGACAACGCGCATCCTCGCGTCCGCCTCATGCTCTCGATTGCTCCTCACTCGCCAGGTGGTCGATCAGATGAGTTCTTCTTTAGTAGGTCAATCTTCAACCAGATCTGCTCCAATGCTCGACCACTTCCTTTCAGTCTGCTATTGCTCGACTAACGTGGAATTTCTGATATTAGGCTTATACGACCGGCCTAATGAACTGGTTTACTCCATGGGTATATAATATCCCATATCACTCGCCTATTCTGCCTTTGACCTCTCTTTTTTTGGTGTCATTGCCGCGCATTTACCGTGATATTTTCTGAGAAGGCTATCTCTTCCCGTTAGATCCCCAAATTCATATTCACTTTAGCTATCTTCGCCGCCGAATTTCCTCCTCTTCGTCCGTCTCTCTTCCTCTCTGCCGATAAGGGGGCTCGCGCCGGTGTGGCTATGGGTCATCCGAACCGCTCTTAGTCCCTCCTGCCGTGGCATTGCTTCAAACCCTTGGCGTCCATGGTGGTGTCTGTAGGGGATCGAGGGGAGGTGAAGATGGCCCGTCGCTACTGTTCTTGTCCGCCAAGCCGGTGGTGGTCGGGTCCGAGGCTTGCGACCGGGCGTTTGGATCCAAGTCATCTCTGGTGCTGAGATGGACGGGTCTGACAGCAGTGGGTGCGGGTTCTTTTGGTGGTATCGGCAGCCGCGGTCGGTTTGGTGCGGGGGCGTCTTGGTTGGCAGGTCTCTCGGAGCGGCTCATGGGTGGCGCCTCTGGACGGGGTCATTGTTCAGTTTGTCCATCTCTAATCAATTGTTTATTGGAGTGTCTAGAGCTCTTGCTCGGGCAATGGGCCTGTTTCTTCGTTAGGGGCCTCTCGGGGTGCCATCCTTTTGGAGGTGTTAGAAGAGTTTTCAGTCGGTTGGGGAGGGCTCTTTCTTAGTTTAGTTTATTTGTGTGTTGTTTGCTGTGGTTGTGTCTGTGTGTTATGTGTTGGTGTTGTTTTTTTCTCTTGTTTGTGTTTTTCTTGGTGTTGGGTTCCGGTTCTCCTATTTGGGAGTTTGTTTCTCCTCTAGCGGGAAGTCTGTTTTTCTGTTTTATTGTGGGTGCTTTGTGGTATTTAGGCTCCCTTTTGGATGCCTCTCATTTAGGCCATTTGGCTGTCGACTTCGGGTGCTTTGGCCATTCTATGTTATGTAATTATGTGTGTTATTAATGAAAGTCTATCGTCGAAAAAAAAATACCTTGTTATTTTTCGGGCTTTTCCTTTTGGTTATTTGAATTTCAAAGGTCTGCCACGCGTCGGCCCTTATTCCGTCCAACCGCCTTGTCGCCACGTGTCGAGCCCAGTCCAATTGTCCCATCGTCTGACATTTCGCAGTCCGTGCGCGTCTTATGCAATGCGCTCATTAATGTTGCTTTAATCTCACATGTTCGCCTTTCCTTTGATCCTACGACCTAGAGTGACCTGTCTTCACCTACTGTTTTCAATCTAGGTCGTTAATCCAATCTCAATCATACTATTAGAGTTTATTGACCTCCTCATCTTCAGCTTCCTTCCGCCTATAAAAGGCTGCCTTAGCCGAATTTTGTAGGTTTTCGCATTTCAGCACACTTTCTGCTTTATATCTTTCGCTTCCCTTTTTCGCAAATACATCTTGTGCATAGAGTTTTTGCCGTTGCACTATCACCAACAACCGGAATCCGCACTTTTCTCGTAAATTCGACTACCATGATCAGTAAATATTCTTATTTTTGTTGAGGTTTGCATGCTTGATTTTCATTGGTTTTTCTTTGACTTTTTTCCCTTCATCCCCTTTCGAACATATCCTCTATCTCCTTCGCCTTCCACCGATTTCTTCTCTTTTTAAATTTCCTCCTTTTTTGATTTCTTTTTTGTCCTTCTTTTAGACTCCTCCACCTCCAGTGAGGCCGACCAAATTTCCAGTTGAGATATTAGTACTCCCAATTTACTCCTTCGACGACTCCTTCCGTAGAGGTCCATCCTGATTCATCTCCTTCTCGACATGCTCCGCTCTTAGTCACATGTCGTCCTCCTCGTCGTCCCCTCCAACTTCACGAAGAGACTGAAGACGAGTATGAAGAACCACTTCCCCTTGCCAACCTGCCCAATCAACCCATGAAATTCCTATGGGTGCACCTATCCCTGGGGCTACACACACCATGACCCAGGACATGGTCATTGTTGCTTGAAAACAAGGTACGTTCTTTACTATCAAGGATGGTTGGCTCGATAGTTTCTTTGACCAACGTTGTTTACCTATAGATTGGCGCTACGTGTCACCTCTGATACGGCCATAAGTAGCAGTTGATGGAGGACCGGGCATAGGCCGAGCTTAGTCGCAGCTAGGCATGACCGCCCGTGGGGTGAAGGATCTTGGCGTGAGCGTCCTCTCGGCACCTTTGAAGTGAATAGGAGCTAGGCGGGGGCTAGCTTGGCATGAGCACTCCAGCGGAATACCAAAGATTGGTGAGCTCGGCGGATGTGATCACCTCGGCACCTCGACACTTAGGCACCTCGGCCAAAGGGTTCTGCCGAGGGGACCAGTGTGTGGAGGTAGTTCCGTAATTAAGTTATGAGAAGGTTGGCAACATTAAGGAGTCTGAAGATTCGGAGATATTTGACCTAATTAAGAGTTAGACACCAGAAAGACTTCTTGTCCAACAAGAAGACTTCAACCTAGGCATAATCTCAAGTATAAAAGGGGCACTTGTTCATTATTTTTACACAACACACATACACGCGCGAATTTACTTTCTTGACATATTTCTGCTGAACGTTGGGCTGACTTGAGCGTCGGAGTGTTTTCCACCAGGACCCCTCCCGGCATTTTGCAGGTCGTCGGAGGCATCAAAGCGTTCAAACCAGTGAGGCATGGTTTAACTCGGTCGAGGTACAATTTGCGCAACAAATTGGTGCTGTCTGTGGGGAACCATCCTGTTTCTACCAAAGATAAGAGGCTGATTTTTTCCAAAGAAGAAAGAAGGAGAATCATGAAAGGAGATAACTCGAAAAAGAACTTGGCGAAGGATTTGGATGAGGCGTGGACCTAAAGGGTGTTTAGCACAGGGCCTCCGCCGGGGGTGGTTTCACCTGGCTATTACCCCGAAGGAGACGTTGCTAGCACCGGGCACGGCCTTGATACCGACATCAGGAGCTCAGAGGCAACCGTCGAACCTAAGAGGATCGGATCATCGCAGAGGCAATAGGCCGAGCTCAAGATGTGGATAAGAGAGCTCCCAATGAGTCATTTTGGTAGCCTCCGCCTCCGCCACCGTCCGTGCCTCAGCAGCAAAACCAGCGCCATGAGAGGGGCGAGGAGGACGACACCAGATCAGTAACCTCTCGCCTTGCTATGACAACACTGCTAGATGGGTTAACCTTGGAAAATTTGGCAGCTCAAATGCGCGAGATGCAAGGACACGTTCAGGGCCCACCACAGTTTCTCGAGGACATTCTTTTGCAGAAGAAGTCCTAGGAGGGGATCTGCCGAGTAACTTTCAGGAATTGAGTTTATCTTACGATGGGTCGACGGATCCAGCTAGGCATTTGAGATCGTTTGATAACATACCAGTGTTGCATAGATATAGCGACGCTGTCAGTTGTCGAGCTTTTTTGACAACGTTGAAGGGGTCAACACATGATTGGTTCCGCCAGCTACCGGCAAGATCTATTGATAGTTTTGAGAAGTTTAGTTATGTGTTCTTGAACCAGTTTGCAAGCGCTAGAAAGCATGAGAAGACGTATCTCTTGCTAATCAATATGCAACAGAATGAGGGGGAGACCTTGCGACAGTATGTTGTGCGATACACTAAGGAGTGTGTGGAGGTTCCCTCTGGAGGTCTCACGCGAGGTTGAGGCCTGGAAAATGCAGGGATTCTTTGGCGAAGAGGCCGGCAAGGTCATTTGACGAACTTCTTGAAAGGTGTAGTAAGTATGTGAATATGGAGGAAACAGAAGTTGATTTCATCCAGAATGAAAAAACCAAGGCGAAGCAGGCGAAAGAGCAGCTCCGTCAAAGTGATCGACGAGCTGCCCAAAAGGAGTCCAAAGCTGAGGATCGGTTCAGGGGTCCTAGGTATGAGCATTACAAGCCGCTGAATGCAGCACAGCAGGAGATCATGGAGATGATGGAAAAGCGAGGAGAGACCAAGTTGCTCGCGCAACCTAAGCCTCTCCCACCACCGTGAAAATTTTTTGCAAGAAAGAATCGATACTGCTGGTACCACCACGACTATGGCCACTCAACCAATTTCTGCCGAGAATTAAAAGATGAGATTGAGCGGCTCATTAAAGCTGGACACTTGAAAGAATTTGTAATCAAGGATAAGGATCGCCACGAGGGCGCGAATCAGACGACAAGCATAAAAAGATGGATGAGCAGCCGGACAGACCGGTAAAGAAGAGGATAATCCACATGATTGCGGGGGCCCCTACAGATGGAGACTCACATAGAGAGAGAGAGAGAGAGAGAGAGAGAGAGAAAAAGGACTTACCGAGGGAAAGGAGTTGCCGATGAATTGGCCGAGGTCCGGGTGCAGATGAGCTTGACTACTTTGAGGTTTGGAGCTGTAGATGTGTAGGGGCTTGTTGTCCCACATAATGATGCCTTGGTTATCACTGTCGAGGTGGTTAGCTATGATGTGCAGAGGGTGCTCATAGACACAAGGAGCTCGACAGATATCATTTTCTGGAAGTGTTTACAACAAATGGAGTTGGACGTGAAGATCAAACCAGTCCATACCACTATGTATGGTTTCAGCGGCAGTGAGGTCCGCCCATTAGCGAAGTCAGTCTAACTATGGCATTGGGAAGGTCGCATATGAGGAAGGTAAAAATGGTTCGTTTCTTGGTTGTGGATGCCAGCTCGGCGTACAACATTATACAGGGACGACTTAGCTTGAATTCGTTCCAAGCTGTTGTTTCTACTTACTGTATGAAGATTAAGTTTCCCATGGGGAATGAGGTCGGAGAAGTGACAGGAGATCAGTTGCAATCTCAGCGATGTTATGAGGTTACATTGAAAACAACCGAAGCGCAGAACAAAAGGAGAAAGGATGACATGCCCGAGTGCTCGCGCCAAGGAAAAAGACAAGAACTGGAGATAGGCTCTCATGACAAATTTATTTTTTTGTGTTGCAACACAATTTCGTAATACAGAATTTCTGTGTTCTAACACAGTCTGCGTACTCTATACTTCCCCACCATCGTTTCAGAAACAAAACAATTTGATTGGAAATCTTGTTTTGATTGAAAATCTTGATAAGCCAATAAATTGACCACAATAAATATTATGTTATACAAAGTTGGATTCTATATTTTCAAAAGCATCTCAAGCTATTCCAACATACAAAAATTGCATACAAATGTTCTAGCAAACATGAAAGTTAGAATTTTGATTGCTTCAAGTATACAATTGATTGCATTCCACTAAAAATTGAAAATAACATTATGAAACTTGTTTAATGCGATGCCACACATGGTTCATATCTTTATGGTTGATTTAAGTGGATTTGAAGTGATTGGTCACATCTCACCAACAAGTACATGGAGAACAAAATATCCATGTTAAATTGGGTGATCATGGGGGCATTTCTGGAAAATGAAGTTTGCAAACAAAATCATTTATTAACCTTTTAGCGATGCATATATTTCATTCCATTACTTTTTAGCTTTTATATTATATCATCATTAGATGGAGGGCCTTTCTATCAAGGCATTCACGTGCGAGTTACGGGTTTATTTTGGACGAATTTGGTTTTGGTCCGATAATGACCGTAATGGGATATTATTGATCTATCTTCGTGGCCCAAAAAAGAGAAAAATAAAAACTTAAGCTCGCCTTTTTAGCCCTCGTGTGATAGAAAATGACACCT
>BKCP01001447.1:230814-248204 GCA_008636005.1 Striga asiatica
TCCATTTGCTCATTTGTAAAGTATGTCACTCGCATCACATGCACAAGCAATTTTTGAATTTGAGTGTAGTATTTTTATTTTAATGCCAATGTCAGTATGTCACAATAATTGGATAGATATTAAAAGCATCAAACCGTTATTTATCACGGAACGAGGTCGTCATGCGAAAAATTATGAATGTCGAATTTCAAATAATCTGGACTGTGTCAGTTTTCATTAATTCGGGCAATCAAAATTTTTAATATATAATTTTGGTCTCAAATTCGTATTTCTTTTAACACTTGTTATTGCTATCAAATAATGTACGATTGCTGAGATAAATTTGAACATATTATTGTTAAGTAAATATGATACACGTAAATTATAATTTTAGTCCTATATGTTTCACTATCTTAACTTTTTCGTCCTCTTCGAACGGCGTTTTTGATTTTCATCATGTATATTTACAAAAAAGTTCTTTTCGCAACGAAAAGGTCCCTTATGTTTTGCCAAAAAATGTTACAATTTCGTCCCTTATGTATGAAAATAACCTTTTGTAACCTTTTTGCAACCACACGGGACGAAAATAAAAAACACAATTTGAAGAAGACTAAAAAGTTAGGTTAGCAAAACATACATGACTAAAATTGTAATTTATTCTGATACTCCAAAACAATGTTCAATTGTTAAGATGAATTTGAACATTTTAATGAGTAAATTGGATAATCTGTCAAATTCCTAATAATCGAGGCATCAGGGATGCGGTCCCACACAGTGAAATGTATCATAAGAGGGTGAGTCTAGTTTCACCTTACTGAGGTTCCATCCCAAAACCAATTGGTGATGGGAGGAGTAGCACACTAGGCTTATAAACTAGACTAAATTACCCTATCAGATCAATGTGGGACGACTCACAAGTGATATTCTAACATATTGTCTCACATCGTTTATATAGGAAAAATATGTCTAACTTATAAGTCTAGTGGGCTACTCCTCCTTCAACCAATTAGTTTTGGGATGGAACCTAACTATGGTGCATCTAGGCTCACTCTCGTATGGTGCGCTTTACGTGCGTGGGACCGCACTCGTTTCCCTCGATTCTTACATGGTACCAGAGCCGATTCTACGTGGGACCGTGCGATAACGTACCCCTCATCTAGCCCAATTGGGCTTGGGCCTCGTATGAAGGACTCACAAGTGAGGGGATGTGTTAGAATATCACTTGTGAGTTGTCTCACATCGTTTATATAGGAAAAAAGGCCTAACTTATAAGTCTAGTGTGCTACTCCTCCTTCAACCAATTGGTTTTGGGATGGAACCTCACTATGGTGCATCTAGGCTCACCCTCGTATGGTGTGCTTCACGTGCGTGGGACCACACCCGTTTTCCTCGATTCTTACATAATCTAAAGCCAATAATTTATATTTTAGAGTAGAATGTCCAATTTATAAGGGTGAATAAAACTGGAACCAAAAAATCGAGAAAAATCATGCAATTTCAGTGTGCTTCAGTTAACTAATTTAGGCTATTTTTGGTAAAACTAACTGATAACCTAGTTGATAGCTTATCAGTAATTTCCGAACTTATAGTTTATGGCTTATGACTTATAGCTTAAAAGCTAACTTATATGATAAAAGTGTTTGGTAAAATTAGCTGATAAGCTAGTTGAAATAAAAATTTCAACGAGCTTATTTGAAAAGCTACCCAAAGAAGCTTATCAAATAAGCTCGAGCTTTTTAAAAAAGCCCGTCTTAGCAAACGGAGTTTATTTGAATACAGAGGGCTTATAAGCTAACCAAATAAGCTATAAGCTAGCTTATTTGTCTACCAAACACAGCCTTACTGTATAAAATCTTAAGTTCGGTTCTTTTTATTTTTGTGGTATGGTTCTTATTTATTTATTTTTTTCATAGGTATNAAATGTTATAGATACATAACATGTACAGAGGTGTACATAACACTCACATTATGTGGGTCCTACCAAAAATAAAAAATCAAGTGGACCCCACTCCATGTGATTGTTATGTACACCCCTATGTACATTTATTATGTACTTGTAGCATTTTTCAATATATATTGAAATATTGCGTGGAAATCAAAAGATCGAGCCGACTCGTGCAATTCTACGGTTCGATTTGATTATTTGCAATATAAAAAAAAACATTCAGATCAATTTCTTCTCTTGTTAAGTACAATTTGATTATTTTTATCTTTTGAACAATTAAGGAAAAAAAAATATCTTTTGATCAATTCAATTTTCAGTTTGGTGAGGTTATACACCCAATTCAATTTTCACTTTTGAAAAAATCTATAATTTTTTTAGTTAGTACAATCATCAAATTATATAATGTAATACATACTATCACATAATTCTTATTTTAAACAATAATTTTTATAAATAAAAATTATATTACTATAAATAATTCTCACATTATTATTTTAGTTGATGGGCACAAGATGGAGTACTATTTATATTCTATTAGTATTCGACCCTTTGCATTTGCACAGATATAAATAAACTATATTTATGCATATCATATTAAAATTATAAGTTAGCTAATTGTATTAAATTTTAAACATAGAGTATTATAAGTTATATTTATGTATATAATATTAAAATTATAAGTTAGATAATGATATTATATTTTAAAATTTGACCACTAGTTTAAATAAATAGTATATAACTATTTGATTGCATATGCATCACTATATAGATTGCATAAAATGTAATAAATAATGTAACATTTGTAACTTTGAGAGATCATGACTAATTAATTTACTGAAAAATATTAAATTCATTATAACAATTGTTTATGCAATTTTAATAGATTTTACTATGACATTAAAATAAATTAATTTATTTAAAAAATAATCGATTAATCAAATAAAAAAATATAATATTAATTTAGAATAAATAACTTGAACAAAATATTTTACAATGTAATTTTTTATTTCATGTAACTTTCATATATCATTTAATTGATATAAGTGTAAAATATAATTATTAATTCTAATAATAACTGTTATATGATACAAAAACATATAATTATTAGTCAATTATTATAAAATGTAACAGTTTTTGTCTCAATTAACAGAATCAGTTTTTCGAGAGTTATAATTTTTATGAGGTAATATTTATGAAGTTTGATTTAATGGATTGCTTGCAATTATATAGATATAGATATACATCATATAATAAATAAAAGTACATTATATATAGGTGATTATTAATAATTACTACTAATTAACTTACATAAAAGTATAAAAGTTATTAAATAACGGATAAATTTTGGCACATTAACTGAGTGATATATATCATTGGTCCACGTTAAACTAATGCAAATATATATTAATATTTGAGTAATTACATATTTATAAGGTGAACAATATAAAATTAACCCCTCACCCACCATATTATTATTTTCAAAATTAACTGGTTTCGTTTTTAAAATTGGTATAATTCAAATTTTAATCTTTAATGTGTAGTTGATAATAATGTCACTTCAATAAGAAATTGATTTTGCACGGTTTGTCGTTCCATTTTTTACAACTGAAAATTTTAAAAATCATAGTTATTTCAAGACTAACAGAAAATTAATTGTAAGTTGTATATGTAAGAATGAATGTGTTTTATAGCTTAAAATTGAGTTTAGATAACTTAAAAGTTTCTTATAATCAGAAACAGGCAAGTTTAGGTGCGCCAAACCCTCGCACGGTCTCATGTGAGCATTGTCGGGCATTGAGCCCATCATGCCAGCGGCGAGTGTTAAAGTTTTCGTGGCCAACTAGCCCAAAGAGCGCGCGAGCTCTTTTGCGATTAGGCTAGTTTAACAATATGTCATTTGTTTGTAACTCATGGTCATGCAATTCCACACTATATATACCTAGTCGAGCGAATCATTCACACACGCATAAAATAAAGATGAGGAACTGAGGCTAAAACATAAGATAATTTGCAAACGTCTTGTGTTTGTATTTTTCTTCATTTCTTTAGAATTTTAAGCACTAATTGGTTGATCGAAATCAAGTGCATTTGAAGTATTACTATATATAATATAAAAATCGTTGTTACCTGAATTTATGTGTCGATTATTGAAGGCACTAATCGAAGGACAATTTCGACTTTCCAAAATGTTTTCACATGTCTCGATTTTTTTTATTCGATTTATTTTGTTTATATTTGTTAATTTTAAATTTACTAAGTTCAAATATGTTATACTTTCAAATCTTGCCATAGTTTTCAAGTTCATTAAGTTCAAATACGTCAGATTTTCAAATCGTATTCGTTGTTCGTGCGTTGTTATTTTCCAAAAAAATCAATTACATATATTCAAGCAACTAAAGAGTCAAAACTGATTAAAATCAGTTTTGATTGTATTAATTTTTTTTAACCCACTTTAATTCAAAATCTAACACAACATCACTATCATCAATATTATTAATATAATTAATTACTATCAATTATCTATCTCCTACGTCACATCAACTTTAATTCACTATTTGTCTCATATTTTTACATCACATCAACTTTAATCATTATATTTTCAATACTATTTGATTATATTTTTCTCATCTCACTCAATCAACTTTTATTCAACATAACTCACTTTTAAGTCCTGATCAATTTTAATCAATTTTAACTAGTTGCTTACCAATTGCCACCTTAGTTTATAAATTTTCCTCAAAAGGGAAAAAATCATAAAAATGAGAAAGGAAAGGGGTAAATAGGATTTTGGGGATGGTGTGCCAGCAGTACCATATTGTAATAAACTTTTTAACTAACAAAACGGGCAACAAAATGCAAATAAACAATTGTTTGTGGGCTCAATCTATAAAGGTCACCGTTTCTGGGTTTGTTCTGTTCTCTTTAAAAAAAAAAAATGCCATGTGATCTTGCTCAGCACCTCTCTCTCTCTTTGATTGACTTCCGACGAAAGTCACCGGAGAAAAGGACGACCCAATCCGAGTAGCCGGAATCTGTCTTAGCCTGATTGGACAAAACTCTGAGAATTACCATGAGCAGCGTTCCTACCACCGTGGAAACCGTAAATGCTGCCGCCACCGCCATTGTTACAGCTGAAAGCAGAGTTCAACCGTCTACGATTCAGGTGTGTATCGTATGTAAATTATTCGTGTATTTGTGTTTTAGGTTGTGGTTTTTGTTTATGCTCTGGTAATAATTATCCAATTATCCCGATGTGCGATTTTTGTTGCGACTTGTGCTGGTTTGAAGTTTAATTTTTATTGATCTTTTCCCCTTGCGTTATTTGAGAAATTCAGGTTATGGTTTTTTTTCTTGGTGCTTTTCTATAATTATGTTATATTTGTTCACGTCTTCACTCTTTTCAGATGACATGATAAGATCTTGTCAATTGATAAGATTTTTTATCCCCCCTTTTTGTGTTGGGTAAATATCTTATATTTGGTCAGAATTAAGAGAATTTATTTAGATGTAATTTTGTAGAAAAAAATAATTAGAAAAAACAATCTGAAAAGTATAGGCTAGCGGCAGATAACCTTGACCTTGAGGTGAAATATTTCAAGAGCTTTGAACTTGATAAATTAGTTGTGTATATAGTATATATTTTATCTCTCTTTAAAATTTGCACTGTGATGAGTTTAGAAGGAAGATCCGAATTGCAGATTTTTCTTGCATAGTTTGACCAAATACATATGAAAAACGAGTTCTTAAAATACTTGATCTGTGCATCTTTTAGCATCAAGCTCAGTGTCTCTTTCAACTTCATATTTCAACTCCATGATGATTGACTAGTGATTTTTTGTACCCGGATTTATTTTTACTCAACAATTTTTGTTTATGAACAGTTGGAGTATAACTGTACAAAATATTGAAAAATACTGAATTTGTAGTTCTTGAAAAATTCTGCATAGACAGGATCAGAAAAGACGTTTCAATTTTGTTTTGGCTGCCAATTTTTTTGTTATATTGTCAGCTTCTTAAGACAAAAGAACCACAGATTAGATTGGGCAAAAAAATGATTGTTCAATTGAGAAAGGTTTATGTAAAAGATTTGTCCTCGGTTGGATCTGGATTTAAGGATTCAGGTTTGTGGAGTACATTTGGGAAATCAAAATGATTTAGAAGGAGCTTTGAGCAGGAGCCCAGATATCCACCAAAAAAGCTCGATGATTTATGATTATAAATTTGATTTTAAAATCCTTTGATTTAAATCCATGAAACCAAATGAAGGTTTGTTTTACCGTGTATGATAACCAAGAAAACTACAAAATCATACTTGGTCAATTTTTTCCCATGGTTTGTTTTTGGAGTTCAAGTGGGCTCCAAGACTCAGTGAGAGTAGCACAGTTGACTAAATTGCTATTAATCAGGGATTGTAAGATGGATTGGGTCATAATCTCCTCAAAACATTGTGAGAAAAAATGCTAAAATGTTACATTTGTAGAAGATGGGAAAACCTAAGCATTCAGGGTCTGCTGAATTGCTAATTAAGGATTCTTACTAGAGGAGAAATTAACTCACAGTTACGCGACCTTAAGCATCTGCATGGCCTCTTTAACTGGTTTCAGTTTTAATACTATTTGGCCATGTGGACACCCAATCTCTCTTTTATGCAAGTTCGGAGCAGTTTTAATGCAATAGTCAAATCCAATTTATGCCTTTTTCTCCGTTTTTGCTAGCATTATCAGAGTAAATTTCTATTTCCTACATCCCAGAAACTAAAAGAACACACATATTTGTTTGACATTCCTCAGAAGAGAAGATGGGGAAACTGTTGGAGCATCTACTCGTGCTTCGGTTCATGCAAAGAGAGCAAAAAAATCGGGCACGCAATCCTTGTACCGGACCCACCATGCCCACCTATAAGCGTACCATCGATTTCCGAAAATCGAAACAATTCCTCAAACTCATCATCCATTGTTCTCCCCTTCATAGCCCCTCCTTCTTCCCCTGCCTCTTTCCTCCAATCCGACCCCCCCTCTGCCACATACTCACCTGGCGGGCCCAGTCCCGGGCCCAGGCCCATCTACGCAATCGGGCCCTACGCCCACGAGACCCAACTAGTCTCCCCGCCCGTTTTCTCTACCTTCACCACCGAGCCATCGACTGCTTCCTTCACCCCTCCTCCAGAGCCGGTGCAAATGACGACTACGCCCTCGTCCCCGGAGGTTCCGTTTGCCGAGCTTCTGTCCTCGTCATTGGCTCGTAAAGGGAAGAATAACTGGAAGTTCTGCTTGTCTCAGTACGAATTTCGGCCCTATCACTATCCCGGAAGCCCTGGGGCCCACGTGAAGTCCCCAGGGTCGGCCATTTCGACTTCCGGGACCTCGTCTCCCTTTTTTCCCAAGTTTCTCGGCTATGAACATTATAAATGGGACTCGAGAGTCGGCTCTGGGTCGTTAACGCCCGGTTCGAGGCTCGACTCGGGTGCGTTGACGCCTAGCGGCGAAAACAAAGCTGTTGTCGAGAATCGAGTTTTTCGAGTGGTGTCGGAAGTCAAGCCGCAAAACGAGGATTTGGTCGATCACCGTGTCTCGTTCGAGCTTTTCGGGGAGGAGATTCCGACTTGCGTCGTGCGGGCCCCGTCCCTTAAGAATGGGTCGGGATATGAAATTGTGAAGGAGTTTTCGGGTTCGAGGAATGAAGAAGATAGTTTGAGAGAACATTGTAATGGGGAGGAGGAGTTTCACCAGAAGCACCGTACGAGCTCACTAGGGTCGAGCAAGGATTTCAATTTCAATAATGAAAAGGGGCAAGTGTGTGAAAAGTCGACCGTCGATTGTGAGTGGTGGACGAGCGAGAAAGACGTGAAAAAGGAGTTGGGCCCGAGAAATAGCTGGAGTTTCTTCCCGATGCTGCAGTCGGAGGTGAGCTGATGCTTTTCGAGTATGTGGATATCTTTTGGTAAAAGATTATTGGAACTTGTAAAACTTGAATGTGATGATACATATACAAGTGCAAAAAGATTTTAGATTATTTTTGTTTTAGTTTTTGTATGCAAAACTTGATAGGTGTATGTATACCCAGTTATATTGACTTGTAGTATGAGAAAGAGCTGGGCTGTGTTGGTTTTTTCACGTGACTATCAACAAAAATAGACATTCTTGTGCAGGAAACTGGATCAATAAATCTGTTATTTCAATTACATAAATGTTGAATTGTTGTAATCAGTTTTAACTTCATTGTTGTCGAACTGCGCATAATCTGCTTAGGATTTGTCATAAGGTGTATATTAGATTCAGAAATGTGCACCGATCTTCAAAGATAATATTTTATCATGTGCATCATTTTTTCAGGAAGAGGTAGTTTGATATTCAACATCTACGATTTACTTATTCAGCATGCCTGTATTATGTGTTCGTGTCTATTCAGTTTTGCAGGAGGAAAAAAAAAATTAAATATGTTCAACTTGAAAAAATAATCCCTGAAGTTTGAGAATATGGCTATATCTAATCGGGGACTAAAGAATAATAAATGGAAATAAAACCCCACACTTGTGTATGGTGTTTTTGTCCTCTCCATATACTGCCACGCCTCTGTTAGAACAGAAGTTTTTTCTTGTTACCTGTGATATAGTGCTTGAATAACAAATTGCAACCAACAGTCTTTTGCGAGAGTATATTAACTAAATTGTGAAAATATGCTTTTGTCAGCATAACTGAATTTGTCATATACAAGGAAATAAGGCCCGGGGATATCTGACCTGAAATCTGTATAAAATAAAAAATTATAAGCTTCTCTTCATATGGCTTGTCAGAGTTATCGTGAATAAAAGCTTGTTCGCATGTTAACAAAAGTTCAGGCTAATTTGTGCTAAAATTGAGATAGAAGTAATAGAGAAAAAGGTATTGTATTTTTCATTGATTTTAGAAATGAGATTACAACAAATATATAGGGATTACAAGACATAAGACATATCAAGATCATATTAAATCAAATATCTAATTACAAAGATCCAAAGATATCTTAACACCCCCCTCAAACTCCCTCAAATTGGTGCATGAAGATTCCGAATGTCCAACTTGTCGAGAAAATATGAGAAATCATGTCCACCCAAAGTTTTAGTGAAAATATCTGTCAGTTGTACTTTGGTAGAAACAAAATCAAGAGCAATAATGCTCTTCAATAAAGCGTTACGAACAAAGTGACAGTCAATCTCGATATGTTTAGTACGGTCATGAAATACTGGATTAGAGGCAATATGGGTAAAATACGTGGCGCCTCCTATGTTTAAAGAAATATGCGCGTTTTCATACTGTGTATTAAAAAATACACGAAACCCGCTTATATTTAAGCAATTAGTGCATGGTTCCCTCATTCCGTCCAACTTAACGGCGCGTGAAACACCTCCTATAGCTGCGAGAATTGTTCAATTTTTTTTTTATTTTACAAAATTATAAATTTACCTTTACACCCTCCTGAATTTATTGCAAAAGCTAAAAATCTATAAAGTGTGGGAAGTAGGAATTAAATCTGGGTTGCAAAGAAGGAGTACACCCACACTACCACTGGCTACATTGATGGTTGTATAAATTATTGAACATATATATATAATAATATCATATGGAAATGAACTAAATAAAACAAAAATAAAGTAAATAAAATATAATAAAAGTATAATAGGTAAATCAAATATAAATTAAATAATAATAGTAGTACTAATAATAACTTTTAATAAATTAAATTAACATAAAAATAATGAAAAAATAAACTAAATTAAAGTAAGATAAAATTTAACATATTAGCTAAAATTAAATAAATTTATATATTTTAATTATTAAAATTAATTAATTATATAAATTTTGAAATGAAAATAATAATAATAATAAAAAAATTAATAAAAAATAACTAAAATTAAAGTAAAATAATTTAAAAATAATAGTAATAATAATATAAGATAATAAAGTATACAAATGTTAAACTAAAATAAAATAATAAATCAAATAACTTATTATGAAATAATAAACTAAAACAAATAAAAATATTAAATTAATATAAGAAAATAAAAAAGATAATTTATCAAATAATTTTAATATGATTTACTATTACATACAATATTATTGAAATTTTTTGAAATAATTATCATTTTTTAGTAATGATTTCAATTGTAAATAAATAATTTTAATTTCTAAATTTTAGTAAAATTTATTTTAGTTTTATTTCATAGTCATAAGTTAAACAAAATAAATAAAGTTTGTTAACTACAATAAAATAAAATGAATAATTCAACATAATAATATAGAATAATACAAATTAAAATAAATAATAAAATATAAAAATATATGAAAATAATCTAAAATAAATACAATAAATATTATTATTTTAACTGTAATTTCTTATATTCGTTTATAATTTATTTTACTTATTTGATTTTGTTTAATATAATAAGTTGTTTTAATTATATTGTTTTTGTTTAATTTATATAATTTTGTTTATTATATTTTATTTATAATAAGTTTGTATTTTATTAATTTAATTTAGTACAATTTACATTATCTTTTAAATTTAATTTGATTTATCCATATGTAATGTCCATATATTTTAAACGTTATTATATCTCACAATCAACCTTGAGTGGTATGGTGGTTCCAATTCTTTCCACCCTTCCATGAGGTCCCAAGTTTGAACCCTAACTAGTTTTCGACCTATGCAAATGCACAGATATAAATAAAGTATTGTGAGTTATTTGTGTGCATATAATGATTTGTGACTTTGCTTGCACTTTTTTGCATGTCAAATTTACAATTAAAGGAGCTGGAATATTTATTTTTCTAAATTGGGTTTATCATATTGGATGTAATGTATATTTTGGTATGTATTTTTTTGTGAATTATTTATTATTTATTTAGGAATTTCAAATACGTTTTTTATTTTCCAAAAGAAGTTAATTTAAATGTAACCACAACAATGACATCTAATCACGTTAAATAGTCAACACATTATATGGTCAGCTGTAAGTAAATCAAAAGTTTAAAATGAGTTTTATAAATTTCAAGTGATTAGTATGTTGATTATATATTAATTAAATGAGAGGTTAAATAAATAAAAAGTAACGGTTTTTGGAGGGAAAAGTTATATTGCCACATAGGTATAATTTAATAGATTTTATTAAATGCTCATGAGCCAGCAATTATATATATAGATGACAACAATTTTTTTTTATTCAATTTCTCGCAGTATTTTCAATATATCGTGATAAATCTAATTTACAATATATATATATATATATGTGTATATATATATATATATAATATTCAGAGGGTATAAACGGGTCTTTGCAAAAACATTAACACCGTTAACACGAAAATTGGATAAAGGGAGTGTGTGCATATGTTAGTTAAATAGAAAGGGGTGTCACACTTTTTTTAAAATACAGGGTAGTAACGTGCATATTTCGTATAACATATGGAGGTTTGGTGTAATTTTCCTGAGACAATATGCAAGGCGATCTTGCTGTCACAATGAAGAGGAATGGGATGGAGAAGATCAACACTGAAACCTTCTAATAGAGATTTTAGCCATGTCGGTTCACAAGTAGTAGAAGCAATGGATCGGTATTCTTCTTCCGCCGAAGATCAAGAGTCAGTATGTTGTTTCTTCATCTTCCAATAGATAGGAGACGATCCTGGTTAGATAATCCAACCAGTAAGTGAACGGTGAGTGAGTGGACAATCCACCCAATCAGAGTCACACCAAGTAGTAAGGCGTAAATCAGAATCTGTGCGGAAGAAAATACCGTGACCAGGACTACCTTTCAAATAGCGCACAACCCGAAGAGCTGCATCCCAATGAGGCTGAATAGGTTTGTGCATAAAGTGGGGTAAAACATGAACTGAATAAGACAAGTCCGGTCGAGTGGAAGCAAGATAAATGAGCCTGCCAACCAACAGTACTTCTCTGGATCGAAAAGTGGAGTACTAGTAGCAAGCGGAACCTGATGATTTTGTTCGAGTGGAAAGGGGGTTGGCTTAACCCCTAGAAAACCAATCTCGGAAAAGATATCAGGAGCATACTTCCATTGGCACAAAAAAAAAAAAAAAAAAAAAAAAAAAAAAAAAAATGCCAAAGGAATTGCGAGCCACCTCCAAACTCAGGAAATATTTCAGAATTTTGAGATCCTTCATATGAAAACATCGGCTTAAATAAGACTTGAAGGAAGAGATAGCATCACTGTTGTTCCCGGAGATGACCAAATCATCAACATACACAAGAACGTTCAACTGAACATCATCACGATCCAAGATAAAGAGAGAATAATAGGCGTAAGATTTACTGAAACCATATAGCCGTAATGTCGTAGCAAGCTTCACAAACCAGCATCTGGGAGTCTGCTTAAGGCCATATAACGACTGTTTCAAGTGGCAAACAAGATAAGAGGAACATACTAGAAACAATAGGCAATTTCATTTAAACCTCTTCGGCAAGATCACCATGTAGAAATGCATAATGAACGTCCATATGATGTAACTCCCACTGTCGAGAAGCAGCAACGGTTAGGAAAGTCCAAACGGTCATCATTTTTGCGACTGGAGCAAAAGTCTTAGTATAGTCGACACCCACCCTCGACCTGATTGTTCCTAAGAATGGCCAGACAAGCTTTGTTACCAGTCAGAGCGGTGTTCAATACGGTACACCCATGTACATCCAATAGCCTTTTTACCAGGAGGAAGTGGAACAACAGTCCACATTTGATTATTTCCAAGAGCTTGGATTTCAGACTGCATGGTAGAGCACCAATTAGAATCAGTCACGACCTCGAAAAATGTCTGCGGCTCTATAGAAGCCTTTACGCTGCCAAGAAAGTCTTATGGGAAGATGAGAAAGCAGTACTATCAACAAATGCGCTAAAGGATAAGGTGTACCTGAGGACGATGAAATGGTGGAGGAGTGAGCGGGGGAGGGGGTAATAGTGCTGGTGACGTGATCTCGTAGTTTGATAGAACTTTATCCGATGGTCACGTCCCAAGCGCTCAGTAAAAACCATAGGAGCAAAGCCCCCTGACCACAGTACAATACAAATAAAATTGCATTTTAACACATTCGATGTGGTTCGGTTAAAACCGCACCCTTCGGACACAAAACCGAACCGCACCGAACTATTTGCGGTTTTTCAAAATTTTAACTGCGCTGAAAACCGAACTGCACCGCACCGAATACATCGGTTCGGTTTGGTTTTTCGGTTTTGGCTCGGTTTTGCTCACCCCTAGCCACAAAAACACACTTTCTACTACGACTAGCAAATTTATCGATCCAAAATATAAACATACCATAAGCAGCCAAAATCACGAAGATGCGTAAGAGTGGGTGACTTGCCAAAAAGAACCTCATAGGGACTTTTCCCATGTAACACCTCAGTGGGAGTACGGTTAATTAAATATCCAACAGTCAAGACACAATGACCCCAAAATTCAATGGGAAGATTTGCCTGAAATCATAGAGCACGCGCCACATTGAGGATGTGACGATGCTTGCGTTCTACTCGACCATTGTGTTGGGGGTAGCAACACAAGATGTCTCATGTAAGATATCGTTTTCTTGAAAATACAAAACGAGACACATAAATTCAGTCACATTATCACTTCGAACAATTTTCACCAACTTATGAAACTATCGTTGCCCCATAGAAAAAAACACTAGTCAACGTAGAAAAAACACAATTTTTGTCTTCCAGCAGATACAGCCAGACAGCTCGGGAAAATTCATCAATAATTGTCAATAAATATTTAGGTCCAGAAAATGATGGGACTCTATAAAGACCCGAGAAATCATAATAAATCACAACAAAAGGTTCCAAACTGGTACTGTCACTTAAAAGAAATGAATCTCTAGTATGCTTTGCACGATAACACACATCACAAGCTGTATTATCAAAACTACTAACTTGACTAGGGGCCAAATTACATAATTTTCAAAGAATACTAACTTGACATAAACCCTTTTTGTGATAATACCAATGCAATCAATTTCTCTAAGAATCATGTTCAGCACTCCTGTACGAAGCACATTGATATATGTTACAATTTTATTAGAATTATGATTGAGGATGATGTGATTATTCTTTAATATGTTCAAACACTGAACAAATTGACTGATATTTTTACCAAAGCACTAGATGCTTAAAGGCTCATCTCTGTAAGAAAATCCTTAGAGATGTGCACTATATGATTGCTTGTGTACAATTTCATTATATTATTTTGTATTGCATATTTGTAAGTCTATTAAATAATTACATTGTGTGTAAGCATATAGATTATTATATTAGTCATAGTACTTTTCATATTGCATTAATATTCACCACATAATCATGATAGATGTTCGACCTCTGTATAATCAGATGAGATCTTATTAACTGAAGTTGTTTGCATGTTCTTACATGTTGTGGCACTTTTTATTTTTGTTAGAAAGAGCTACTATCACACAATGGTTTATTGAGAAAGCTAGCACATTGCTCTTTTCCTATGAGATCAACTGTGAAAAAAGCTTCATAAATAGAAAATGATTTGTAGGGTGAAAGCTAATGACAAATAATGCACTTAATTGTGGTGTTCCAACATGGTGTTATAAGGTGGTAATCCTCGTAATAAACATAGTGAAACACGAATAAACAGTGTTTTTGCACAGGTTCGATTTATATTGCTTAAAATCATTGTTGCAAAGTAATGATGTCTTTCACCAATGCGTGATTGTTACCAAGTGAAAAATGACTTTGAATAATAAAAGCTTTTATTTTATGTGCATAATTTGGAAAGATATGATTTGTACTGTATCATCAATTCCGCTCCGTAAATCTTGTCCTCAGGTGTGTTTGCATCACAAGATCGATAGTTTGGTTAATCATAAAACAAAATCTAGTGCATATGGATTAGAATGAAAATTATTGATTTTTGTGTATTTTGTATGAGATTTTATTTTATTTTGCATATTTGGGCATATTGCATAAGATTTTCTTCTATGAGTAAATTACTTGGACATTAAAGATTGTGTGAAATTATATTTGGGATAAAATCTGATTTCTTGAGTTGAATTTTAAAATATTTGGTAAGTTAATCATATGTTAGAAGAGAAGGTTAAATTATGGTTATTAGAGGGATTAGTTGCCAAATAACCACCATTTCTCTCCCATCCTTGGGAAATTAACCGTTCAGTATTGTCCCTTCAACTTGTCACCTTTTTATTCATCGTTTCACGCAACCTTCTACAACATCTTTAATTTTCCCATTCGTTTTAAGAAAACCCTAACCATTCTTCTTCCAAAATTTAAATTTCAAACTTGTGTTCCTTCACCCTGATTTGCATCCACAATGACTGGTGACAATAGCATTTCCAAGAGGTTCGGTCCACCTACAACATCCTCAGATGTTCCACCATCCTTCGCACTTCATTATGGGAATATTTGCCTTTGACATTTCAGTATAAAAAAATGGGAGAAGTATTATGTTTCTGAAGATGCTGGGGAAGTGAGTGTGCTTTAATAACAAAAAAGGGGAAAGTGCGACAGTCGAGGTCGTAGGTAAGCCGTTGGATCATGCGTCGTCTCAGTGGTACAGATTGACCAAGGGAGATGGATTTGACAGATGTTAAAAGATCAACGTTTTGTGAGTGTTGATCTGGCTGAAGAACAACGATCTAGAATGGCAAACGTGTCTTAGGGTTTTAAGCATTTTTGCCAGGATCGACTCCCAGGTCGGCCAATGAATGACATTTAAGGTTTAAACGGCATGCTGGATGCAGTGGTACGGCCTGAATGAGTAGCTTGAGTATGACTGATTTGAGGAGCTTCAACTCGGTATCCGCGTTTGACCTTATAAATGAGCTTGCTTAGACAACTCAAGGTACGGGTCAACCTGATTAGAAAGTTGAGGTTCCAGCTCCTTCAGGAGCTCAGACAGATGAAGAGATGTTATTACCTGAAGGTCGTATGAGTAAGGTCGGTCATTCGACCTGGTTAGAGCCTATGACAGGCAGGTCATAAGGCCGCTAGGACGATCTGGGAACCTAAGAACCGTTCAGTAAAGGGGACAAAGTCCTACCAAGGATGGTAAGTGTGTCTCGCTAAAGAGTCTAAGATTTCAAAGACGAGTTAAGCTTAAAAAGAAGATATGGCAAGATCTCTGTCCTCGCAAGAACTCTACTTGGGCAACAAGACACCCTAGGTATATAAGGTGATAAGGTTTTATTTTTACATAAAGCATTATTCACTACAAGAAGAATCATTTTTAGTGACGAATTTTTGTCGATGCCATCGCAATAATCATTTTATAGTCATGACATTAATGTTGTCACTAAAATTAGTGTCGCTAATAATGATTATTCTTGTAGTGATTATGCCTTTCGCAGACAATTTCTGATATTCTCACGAGCGAGTACTGACTTGAGTCTCAGAGATTTTTTCGCCGAGACCCATATGTGCACCGAAATTCAAAAATGAAGGATCGTTCGTGTTGCTATCGGTTTAATTCGGTTCAAAAGCAATTTACGCCGGCATCAATCATTGTTTTAATTAAATTTTCCTTATCTCCTAAAAAACATCCATAAATCTTTTATTACACAAGTGCAATAATGTGATTCTGGAATAGTTCCACATATAACATAATTATTGATTATGTGATAGTGAAGTCATAACTGGTGTATTTATTAAACTTAGATTGTATGATAACATATTTAATTAAATTAAATGGTGTTAAAGAAGTTTCCGAAAATATGGATTATATGATACATAATTTGCAGGTACCCGCTTAAAATCATCACATACTCTTGCTTAAAAACTTTGACACCACGAGTTTTTTGTTTATTTCTCTAAAGTGTCGCATGTTTAAGGTACAATTTATAGAATAAAAAGAAATTAAAGCCGTTTTCCTGTTAAGTTTGAATGCATCTCTAATGCATAGTATAGTTTTGTAAGATGGCTGTTAAAAAATTGTATTATTTAATTGTTAATGAGTCCACTTTTTCTAAAGTAGTTTTTGACATCAATTTTAATGTTTTGCGACTACAAGATCTCTATCAAGTTAACAAGTAACAACAAAAGAAAATAGGGTGACAAACAAATGGGTAAAAATTTTTGAGCAATCCATTAATTTCTTAAAGTGACTAGAAAAGGAAAAATCTATTTTTAAGTCTTATCTAACCAACCTTCTTGATTATTGTCAATTGTTTTATTTTTTTATTTTTTTTTTTGGATTTTAATAAATGCATGCTCATTTCCATTTTGGTGTGTACCTGAATCCTGATCCATGAATTTATAGATCCGGGCATATTACCACTATAATTACTAATCGTATAACGGATCTATATGTATGTTGCTTTCAAATCTTAATACTATCATGTCATCCTAATTTGTTCAGAAATTCCACCACAAATTAACTCATACCAATCAAGCACGCGGACAGTTTAGTTCATTTTCAAATACATCATTGCCAAACTCTCTCTC
>BKCP01001447.1:257581-327004 GCA_008636005.1 Striga asiatica
CAATGGAATTTATTTATATCATCAAGATGTGACACAAATAAGAGTGAAAGTCGACTCGACTAGTCACGATAAAAATATAAAAAATAGAATAAAAACGTACAAAAAAACTCATCCACTCAGTTTTTTGTTCGTCCTTAAGCAAACAAATTACTAACCGTTAAAAAAATAGTTTATTAGTTTTAAATGTCCCAACAGATTGATGAGAACGAGGGTGCTGCTCCGAACCATGCCTTAGTCGTAGTTCAGCTCGCCTTCATCATCTCCAACTTGATCCTCCGCTGGGAAGGAGGAGGGGAGGGACGCGCAACCACTAACCAACTCTGACCATAGGGATCGAAAAAAAGAACGTAGGGATCGAAAAAAGAAGTCACCGCATCTCTGACCAACTCTGATGACATTTTTCTAACAATCAATTTGTTATTGCCTCGGACTTCGAGGAGGACGCACAAAAGAAGCTATCATTTTCGTCGGCGCCCGGCGAGGAAGCCATTCACCGCTGTCCCCGGTAAGTCGGATCCGCTACGTTGTCGTTCTTCGGCGTCACCTTGAACGAATTCCATTTCACGGACGTCTTCTCTGTCCACGTTCAGTCACGCCTCCCTCATAAGTATGGCTGAGAATTGTTTCCTTGATATTAGGATTCAGTTTTTGGTCATATAATATTAACTTCCCTTTAAAACAGTTGTAACCATAATTAACATATAATTATCAAATACTTAATATCTAGTATGTTTGCAAAAAAATAAAAAAAATGATACATTTAGTTAATTTGCAAATAAATATATATGGCATGTAATAGAAATGCTAATGTGTAGTGCACTAGGTAATTTCTTTTAAACATATGTGCATAACAATTTACAATAAATTGCTTCTTTTTTTTTTAATTTTTTATTAATTGAGACTAGATGTAGCCCAATAGATAGTCCAATTTAAAATTTAGTACATTTTAATTAGTACAATTGTGCTTGTAAGGCCCAACATTGACCCAATAATTTCAACAAGGGAACATATCTGACATTGGAAATACAAGTAAAAAAAGGTGTGATATTTAAATCACTTCACAATCAAAGAATTTCAAATTCAAAAGATAGAACCGATTAACCATTCAAATCGGTCCCAGTTCACTGGTTCAACCGATTTTAGACCAGTTCAAAAGGTTTGTTGACATCCGAGTTCGCCCCAAAAGGAAACCGGGTGTGACCCCACCGAAATCCAATCCCTCGATCCGGTCCAGACGTTGAAGTACCGAGCTAAGTCCTACTAAAGGATGGGTGTCGAACCCGGGTGATTTCGTTTTCGAGGGCGGCACTTCTATCGTCGAGGCGCCGACGCCGACCTCGAACAAGTGACGGTCTGAAGTATGAATCCTGAAGGCTGGAGGCGGGTGATGAGCTCGGGAACCGATCTGGGATCAAGGACGGCTACCCCGTGGAAAGGCGCGGGGCTCGGTAATAATAAAATATTGTCACTTCTTGGACAATGATTACGGATGGGACGCACCACCATGCCCCTGACAGCCTAGGGTACCTAGTCCGGCTAGAGGTCTTGCCAACATTAAATGCTGCCTATGCTAGCATTAAATGCTCTGCAGGTAATCATTAGAAGATCCACAAATTACTCACAATCAGTCAGAAGGACGCCGGCCTGTCTTTCGGGCTCACTGTGCGACAAGACAACTCGAACAGTGGAGCAACAGTGACGCAGTAAAGAACACTATAAATAGAAGTAGCCCTCATTTATTTTGGGTTGTTGAATCCTCAACTAACAGACTCCCTCTCTACTTTCTCTCTCTAGACATTTGTAATACTCGCAACTATTATCTGCAACTGTAAGAAAGGTACTGACCTCGTACGAGAGGCTGACCTCTTGATTATATAATAAACTGTGATTATTCAATATTTTCTCTCCATCTTTCCGTTTCGCACTTTCATAATATCGTATTTTAACCGTTGATCGGATCCGTCCATCAACAGTTTGGCGCTAGAGGAAGGGGTAATCAAGCTCAAAGACAACGAATACATTCGTGAAGTCTGGTACCCGACCTGGGTTGCCAACCCAGTACTCGTAAAGGAAAGCAGCGGGGGATGGCGTCTATGCATCGATTTCTTCGACCTAAACAAGGCATTCCCCAAAGACAGCTACCCTCTTCCCCACATCAACTATATGGTCGATGCCACCTCGGGGCACGAGCTGATGAGTTTCATGGACGCATACTCCGGTTATAATCAAATTCCCATGCATCCAGATGATGAAGAACATACTTCTTTCTACTCGGCAGGCGGGCTATACTGCTATACAATGATGCCATTTGGACTGAAGAATGTCGGGGCCACCTACCAGCGTCTAGTTAACAAGATGTTTCTTTAGTTTGATAGGTGTGTGTATGGAGGTGTATGTGGACGATATGTTAGTCAAATCCGTGTATGCGTCAGATCACGTTAATAATCTTAATAAAATGTTTTCTATTTTGCGTGATTACTCGATGAAGTTAAACCCAAAAAAGTGTACTTTCGGCGTTGGTTCGGGAAAATTCCTGCGGTATATCGTTAGCCAGCGCGGCATTGACGCAAATCTCGAGAAGATCAAAGCAGTTCAAGATCTTCGATCGCCGACTTCGATCAAGGGAGTTCAGAGCCTAACTGGCAAACTCGCCGCCCTGAGCTGATTCATCTCCAAATCGATGGATCGTTGCAAGCCTTTTTTCAATGCAATCAAGAAAAACCACAAGTTCGAATGGACTTCTGACTGTCAAAGAGCATTAAAGGCTATCAAGTAGACCCTCGGCCGGGCCCCAACGATGCAAAAACCCCGCCTAGGCGAGATACTCTATTTGTACCTGGGGATATCCGACGTGGCTGTAAGTGCCGCCCTGATTCGGGAAGAAGACTCATGCCAATACCCGGCCTACTACGTGACCAAGGCGCTTCACGATGCCGAGCTGCGGTACCCGTCCATGGAAAAACTTGCTTTCACCTTAGTGACCACGGCCCGAAAGCTAAGATCGTACTTCCTAGAATATTCGATCACCGTCCTCACAGCCTACCCACTTAGACAGATCCTGCACCGACCTGACACATCTGGTCGAATGGTGAAATTGGCGGTGGAGCTGGGGCAGTACGATATCCATTAGTGACGCCGAACAACAATGAAGGGGCAGGTACTCTTGGACTTCTTAGCTGAATTCACGCCGGGACTCGAGGAGGCGAGGAACGAAGAGTCATGGGTGATGTACGTGGACGGATCCTCCACTGTCGGACGAGCAGGCGGAGGGGTCGTCCTCGTAGATCCCAATAAAAAACTCTTTTGCCACTCACTCCAGTATCTCTTTCCAGCGACTAACAACGAAGCCGAGTATGAATCATTGCTATCCGGGCTCGCCCTGGCAGAAGCTATGAGCCTAACCGACCTCACCATATATTCCGACTCGATGTTGATGGCCAAGCAAATCTCTGGGGACTTCGAGGTAAAAGAACCGAGGCTGGTCCCCTACCTGGGGCTAGTGAAGAAGAGATTAACCAAGTTTCGAACTCGGATAGAGCACATCCCCAGGACAGAAAACGTATAGGCCGACGCCCTGGCCCATCTCGCCCCAAGTGCCGGGGTGGAAAGTGTCGAGTATATTCAGGTAAGCCACAAGGGGCAACCATCGTGCTCGGCCTTTCCGTCCTGAGAGCCGAGCAGGCAACCGTAGACCGAGACCCGAGCTGGATGGTCCCGATCCGGTCATATCTCGAGACCGGTGTACTGCCGCATGACCTAAAAGAGGCCAGACAGCTCTACACGCGGGCAGCTCGATATACGATTGTGGTCGGTGAACTGTTCAAGCGGGGATACTCGGCGCCCCTGCTCAAATGTGTTGACGAGAAAAGCGCCGAGTACATACTCAAAGAGATTCATGAAGGCGTATGCGGAAACCACTCCGGAGGATACGCCCTCGCCCATAAAGTTCTTAGCCAAGGCTATTACTGGCCCAGTCTAAAGAAAGACGCCTTGGGGATGGCTCGGAGATGCGCAAAATGTCAAACTTTCGCGCCTAACATCATCCAACCTTCTCAACCTTTGAAATCGATCCGTAGCCCGTGGCCGTTCGCCAAATGGGGGATCGACTTAATCGGCCCCCTGCCCACCGGAAAGGGCAGACTGAAGTACGCCGTTGTTGCTGTCGACTACTTCACAAAATGGGCAGAAGCCGAGCCACTCGCCACCATCACCGAACAGAAGATGATCGACTTCCTATGAAAATCCATCATATGTCGCTTCGGGGTACCGAACTCAATAATCACCGACAATGGGAAACAATTCGAAGGGAAGAAATTGGAAATATTTTGCGAAGAACACGGCATCAAACATTTCTTCTCAACGCCTTACCATCCTCAATCGAATGGCCAGGTCGAAGCCATAAATAAGATCATCAAACAGGGACTCAAGGTCCAACTTGAAGCCGCAAAGGGAACCTGGCCAGAAGAACTCCCCAACGTGCTCTGGTCATACCGCACCATAGCTAGGTCGTCTACGGGAGAGACACCATTCTCCCTAGCGTACGAGTCCGCGGCGATGATACCCGTCGAGCTCAGCGCCCCAACATTTCGAGTAACCAACTTTGAAGAAGAGTCTAATTCTGAGTCGCTAAAGGCGAACCTGGACCTAAAAGACGAGCACCGGTCGCAAAGCCGAACTCAGAAACGCCGCATACAAGAGGCGAAGCGAAAGATACGCAAACTCCCAAGTCAAACTGCGCGCCTACCAGATCGGCGATCTGGTGCTCAAAAGGGTAACGGGAGCCGACCCCGGACCTCTCAAACCAAAATGGGAGAGACCTTACAAAATCAGCGAGGTCCTCCCACATGGGGCCTATCACCTCGAGCATCTCGATGGTACTCCCCACCAGTATCCCTTGAACTCGGCATTCTTGAAAAAGTTCTATCAGTAGGCCCAGGTCCACGTCAATTTTGTAATAATTTGTTTGTAATAGTTTTATAACGATTTGTTTCATAGACGAGTTTATTTTGTGATAATTTTCCTTTATTTTAGCAAGCGTCTTAGGCTTAGATCGAGTCAGAGCGGCGTAATTAACGTAATAAGCAAATGCGGGCCAGACTCAGCACGATGATCTGGCCGATGCAAGCCGGGCTCAACTAGGTAGCCCGGTTAGGCTAATAATACCATCGAGTCCGAACTCGAGACCGGTCAGGTAAGCTGCCACGTGATAACCAAGTGCAGGTCGGTTCCAGCGCGATTGACCGGCCGGCACGAGCCGGGCTCAGCAAAGCAGCCCGGTTAGGCCAAAGACGCTAACGTAAAAAATAAGTACCGGGCTCAGTCATGAAGCCCGACCGGGCCAGACCGCTATCCGATCCAACAAGAAGATCGGACAGGTAACACGCCCAAGTAGTAAATAAGCGCCGAGCTCAATCATGAAGCTCGGCCAAGTAACAAGCAACCGCTAACGCACAAGCCGGACCCAATACGTGGAATCCGGTCAGGCCAGAATCGCCGAGACCGAGCGAGGGTCCGGCCAGGCAAGCGCCATCATAATCAAGTAAAAATAAAAGTAACGTTAACAGTAAAATAACGCAATACAAACAAAAAGCAACACAAGCGTTTCATAAAACATCAAGACACAAACTGTCGAGCAAAAAGAGAAATTGTTCCAAAGACCACACTCGGTCGTCAAAACCGCACGCATGCCGGCAAATCAACCAAATAGAACATTAAAAAGAGTGGAGTTATGAGCCTGGCTCAAGATCGCCAGGAAGAGTGTCCTCGGTAGCCGGGGATACGGTCCGGTCCCCGGCCGCGACATCCGCCTCCTTGTCGACCCCCAAGGTGCCGACCCCCGCATCGGCCTCCGTCGCAACCTTGGCAGCCTCCTCCAACTCGGCCACCACAGTCAGCACGGCGCCATGCCTCGGCTGGAAACCCAGGTCAAGATCAATCTCGGCTCCGAATGGCTCGTACTCGGGGAGCAACTCCCTAGGGGCCTGCCGCCACGACTCCGCAGAGGGGACGACGCTAAATTTCTGGAAGCCAAAATATAATTTTACCGAGTACTGAATCGAAAGATTCGTTCCCCAGGTCGATCTCTCGAGTAAGGCGGTTCGGAATCTATGGATGGTGTTGATAACACATAATAGAAAAATATATCCTAAACACCCTAATGAAGATAGTGGTTTTTAATTATCAACTACGAAAGAAAATTCAAACAATGCAAAATCGAACTTAAAAGCAAAGATGAAGATTAAAGGATAAGAAGCTAAGGATTCGGGGATGATGATTTTCTAACCAATGCAAATATCAAGCTAAGATCATTTGGTTAAATAATTCGAGCAACCTAACGTCTAAAGATAGTCCTCAATAACTCTTCGTAACAAGAGGATAACATAGACGGTAAATCAAACAAATCACACAACACATAGACAATACGTTTCCGAACAAGTCTATTTAATGCGAGCCTACATCGATCAACTCCTCCCCTTTCGGTTCTAAGAGTTGATTAAATTATCCTAGATGGTTGTTAATCTACTAGTTCGTTGGATTTAAACACATCACACAAGAATGAATCATATTCAATTGAAAATCAATTACAAATCGAAGTGTCACTCTTCGACAATAATCAACATTCAATGCACGAGAATTATAAACCCTAGTTAAGCACAACTCGCAAAAATTGAATTATCAACAAGCATGGTAATCACAATTAAATTCTAAACATCATCATCATCCCCTATCCGTGAAACGAATTAGCTACTCATATGGAATTCAAAATCAACAATCTCAACAATCAAAGCCATCATATTCATGGATTAGATGAAAAGAGAAACTTACGATTAATAGAAATCCAATATTTGAATTCAATGACAAAGTTAAATCCGGAAAAGTAAAGAGAGAATTGAGAAAAAAGAATGATCTAAATCCGAGTTTTAGAGACGGAGAAAGTGAAAAAACAATTGGAGATTGTTCCCATGAGTCTAAGGATCGTTTTGATATATAGTGTGCGAAAAACGGAGCTAAAACGAAAAAAAACGATCAAAAATAAAAACAGGGGTCGACCCAGTCGCGAGTTGCCTGGATCGCTGAGACTGGAGCTCTCTGTTAAACTCGCGGGGCGCGAGATCTTGGTCGCGAGGCACGAGATGCTGGGCGCTGGGGGGCCCGCGCTGGGCGTGGGGCTAGTCGCGGCTCGCGACTTGGACTGCATTGCGCCTCTTCACGTTTTGGCCTCGTTTGAGCTCGTTCGAACTCGGAATTGAGCGCCGTTTTTTCCTACGCGTCGCCAATGAACCCCTCTATTCAACTATGCTCTCGAAGCCAATTTTTTCGGAAGAGAAAAATTCTCCCGAAGCTCCCGACCTACACACCAAAAACGACAAGACACAAAAGAAAACTGGAAAAAACAAACGAAAAACACCTAAAGACTCAAAATGAAGGAAAAAACATAATAAAACACGAAACGGACTAAAAACTAAAGAAACGACCTAAAACGGGAGAAAAAGAAAGATAAAATAAACACGAAAAACGCAACAAAAATGGGACAAACAACTCCCCCACACTTAAACCTTTGTTCGTCCCGAACAAAAAGAAAAGAAAAGAAAAGAAACGATAAAAAACTAAAACCGATCATGGTCAACAGTCATTAACAAGATAGCCTCAATATGTTCAACTTCAACAATGAGCATTCAAATGGCATATACGAGCATCACACAACTACATGCTTGATCACTATACCTCAACATGGCGTTCTCCCATTATGGGAATATATATGTGTGCCTCACTCGAATTCTTATACAGATAAAGATAGGTGCACTCAAATTGGTTAACAAGTTCAATCATATGCTTGCCCATTGTCTAACTTCTACTCTAAACCAATCAAAATCGAAACTAGTGCATCAAAAGGTCTTTCAAGGTTGTAACGTAGGCTCTTTGGTTAGGTAGGATAAATATAGGCTAAGTGGCTCGAATTCATTACATAACTCAAACACCTTACCCCAAGAATGGTACACTCAGCCGGTTGCTCAAACAAACCAGATCCTCTCCCACACTTCTTCTAAAAGCACACGTTTCACCCATTTTATTTCTTCTTTTTTCTGTTTTTTTTCTTTTTCTTTTTTTATGTTTTTTTTTTTTTTGAAAACCTTATTGGACATTTTATAATCCATTCGGCTTTTTTTTTTCTTTTTTTTTTCTTTCGATTATTTTTTTTCATTGAAAAACATAAAAACAGCTCCAACAAACAACTCCAACCATCATCCCCTCCAATTCTTAACCCGCAACTCCAACAACGTCATCATCACAAGGTTATCAACAAAAATCAAATAAGGCTCAAAAAGGGGAGACTAGGAAATAATTTGTAGAGAAAGAAAAGGATAGAATACAATAAACGCCTTAATCATATATACAGTTCACAATTTGAATCAATTTATTTCTATGCAGGCTCAGGACAAGTTCTAATCAAACAAGAGCACGTCCAATGTATCTCAAGAAACAAATAAGGCTCAAACCTCACTAGGTAGATATATGAATGCCAAGCAAGGTAATCGACCAATCATTTCATCACGCTATGTTGCATATGACTAACATCACAACTCATCGAATTCATCAAACAAGTCTTAACTAATCTTGAAATTTCCAAAGTCCATACTCACAAAAACACACAAAACCTACACTAGACCAATCCACCACATAAGCATGCAAAATCCAAGTTAACTCCCCCACACTTAAAATGAGGCAATGTCCTCATTACTTCAACACAAAACCTGGAAGTCAAATAATAGGACTAAGCAATTTCACATAATGAACCAACCCTGCCGCTAACACAAACACAAGAATACCAAACTCAAAAGAAAGGACAGAAGGAAGAAGCAACACAAAAAGATAAAAAGAGAAAAGGGTACGCAAACCGAAAATGCTTCGAGTGTAGTAAGCATTCCCATGCAGGCCTTTCGCCCATGCTCAACCTAGAACCTAGATCTTTCATGTTCATACGTATTCTCCTGCTCGAGCTCTCGAACTCGTTCCTACCAAGAAAACCACCAAAACTCCAATTATTCATAGATAAATAATAAAAAGCAAAATGAAAATAATTAAGAAAGCAATAGAACTTGGGTTGCCTCCCAAGAAGCGCTTGGTTAACGTCGTTAGCTTGACGAAACCCATGAGGGACTCAGCCGGGGTCCAAAAAGAAGTCACGATCATGCCACGCCTTTGTATTCTCAAGAAGCGGCGGCACGGGAAGTGTGGCATGACCGCAAACCTGGTGGGCTCGGGTGGCAATATTCTTGTAGAACCGAGCATGAGCACCGAGGATGGTAATGAAATGGGCCAGAGCTCTTCTCATCAAACCTCAACAGTCAACCTCTTGGAATACAAGAGTGTCCGTGGAGCATGTCGAGCTAAATGGAGCCCTCTCGACGATGCGGAGGGATGACTCAACTGAGGGACTCTCAAATTCGGACCCTGGAGTTTCCTCCATCAGGATATCACCCTCAATCTCTGGAAGAGCATCTTCAGTCTCGCCCGCGTGAATCTGATAGACATTGATAAGGGGCTCATCGACTTGTGGCTCAACAGACTGGATGTGTTCTATTATACCGTTAAGCTGCACTACCAATCGAGTGCATCCAACCTCAATCTCCGTCAGTTGAGTTGTTTGGGCTGACACACGAGCAAGAGCGAGATCGAGGTTTTCGTCAAATGTCAAAGTGTCCTCCCGATGTTCATTTTCCACGGAGAAATCGTGAGAAGAATTGTAAACTCGGTCCTCCATAGCTCGAATGCGTTCCGCTAGGTTCTCGATTCCGGCCTCAAGATTTTTTCTACGGGCTGCTTGGGAGGTCAGAATATTGAGAATCCGATCAAGCTTAGCATCGTACTCTGAGGAGTACACGGGTGACTCATATGATTGCTCGAACAATAATGGATTCCACGGTTGCTCGTAAGGGTAGGCATATGCCAGGCCATACTCCCACGAACCGTAGTTCGGCCCATTATTCCAGTAATGAGCGTATGAGGATGCGACTGGGTAGCTTGAGTTCATTGAGCTCTTCGGTCAAATACCCTGCACACAAGAACAAAACAACCACGCGAAACCACAAAGAAGAAAAGAAGACAAAAAAGAAGAAAAAAAGACAAAAAAACAAAAACAAAGAGAAAAACAAAGACGCAAAGAAAGAACACAAACACCAAAACCACAAAATAAAGAGAAACACAGGAAAATAAAACCAACACCAAAACTAAATATCCTACTTGCCTTCCCCGGAAACGGCACCAATTTTGTTGTAGCAAAATATATTTTTACCGAGTACCGAACAGGTCGATCTCTCGAGGAAGGCGGTTCAGAATCTAGGGATGGTGTTGATAACACATAATTGAAAAATAAATCCTAAACACTCTAGTCAAGATAGTGGTTATTAATTATCAACTACGAAAGAGAATACAAACAATGCAAAATCGAACTTAAAAGCAAAGATGAAGATCAAAGGATAAGAAGCTAAGGAGTCGGGGATGATGATTTTCTAACCAATGCAAATATCAAGCTAAGATCATTCGGTTAAATGATTCGAGCAACGTAACGTCTAGAGATAGTCCTCAATAACTCTTCGTAACAAGAGGATAATATAGACGGTAAATCAAACAAATCACACAACACATAGACAATACGTTTCCGAACAAGTCTATTTCATGCGAGCCTAGATCGATCAACTCCTCCCCTTTCGGTTCTAGGAGTTGATTAAATTATCCTAGACGGTTGTTAATCTACTAGTTCGTTGGATTAAACACATCACACATGAACGAATCATATTCAATTGGAAATCAATTGCAAATCAAAGTGTCGCTCTTCGACAATAATCAACATTCAATGCACGAGAATTATAAACCCTAGTTAAGCACAACTCGCATAAATTGAACGATCAACAAGCATGATAATCACAATTAAATTCTAAACATCATCATCATCCTCTATCCGTGAAATGAATTAGCTACTCATATGGAATCCAAAATCAATAATCTCAACAATCAAAGCCATCATATTCATGGATTAGATGAAAATAGAAACTTACGATTAATATAAATCCAATAGTTGAATCCAATGACAAAGCTAAATCTGGAAAAGTAAAGAGAGAATTGAGCAAAAAGAATGATCTAAATCCGAGTTTTAGAGAAGGCGAAAGTGAATAAACAATATTGGAGATTGTTCTCACGAGGCTAAGGATCGTTTTGATATATAGTGCGCGAAAAACGGGGCTAAAACCAGCAAAAATAAAAACAGGGGTCGACCCAGTTGCGACTCGCGAGTTGCCTGGGTCGCTGAGACTGAAGCTCTCTATTAAACNTCGTTTGAGCTCGTTCGAACTCGGAATTGAGCGTCGTTTTTTCCTACGCGTCGCCAACGAACCCCTCTATTCAACTATGCTCTTGAAACCAATTTTTCCTGAGGAGAAAATTCTCCCGAAGCTCCCGACCTACACACCAAAAACGACAAAACACAAAAGAAAACCGGAAAAACAAACGAAAAAACACCTAAAGACTCAAAACGAAGGAAAACACATAATAAAACACGAAACGGACTAAACACTAAAGAAACAAACTAAAACGGGAGAAAAAGAAAGATAAAATAAACACGAAAAATGCAAAATAAATGGGAAAAACAACCCCCGAGGTGCCGACCCCCGCATCGGCCTCCGTTGCGACCTTGGCAGCCTCCTCCAACTCGGCCACCACAGCTAGCACGGCGCCACGCCTCGGCTGGAAACCCGAGTCAGGATCAATCTCGGCTCCGAATGGCTCGTACTCAGGGAGCAACTCCCCAGGGGCCAGCCGCCACGACTCCTCAGAGGGGACAACGCCGAATTTCTGAAAGCCAACGATGACCTCGTCGGCCCAGCCCCGGAGCCTACGAACCACCGCGGCTTCGTCTACGTCAATGTCACATATCATCCCCCCAAATTCCAAGTCATGTCGCGTCGCCTTCTCGTCAAGGATCGCTCAAAATTCTTCGAAAGAGAGGACCCCGGCGTCGACTCGCTGAAACAACCAATAGAGGTTGAAAGCAGCTGACATGTCCATGCTCTGCTTCATCTCCTCAAAGTATTGGACCTGGACCTCGGCGAAGGTTAGAGGCGGAGGCAGAGTGATGGGCTCGCCGTTGATCTGCTTCGCTGCCTCTTTTAGGAGGCAGACCTGGGAGGACATCCTCTTCCCGAAATCCTCGAGCTGGGCGATCACCTCGGCGTGCTCCAGCGGAGGCGATCTAGCTCCGCGTTGTGATTCTTGGAAGCCGCAGCCAGGTTGGCCTTGTGAGCCTCATCGGCGGCAGCAACCTCATCCATCCTTTTTTCCTCGCTAGCAACAAGGGCCCTCCCTAGCTCTGCAATCCTGGCATCTCGGACCTCAACCGAGCGGGCCAGATCCTCCGCGGACTTGGCGGCGGCCTTCTCTGCTTTTACCGTTGCACCCTGCTGGAGGACGAGCTGATTTTTCAGCATTTTGACTCTCTCAATCTCGTCCTTTAGCACGCTGATGCGAACCTCGCAAACTGCGTGGTCCTCCTCGAGCTTGCGCAGGGTGGCGCCGTCCCGCTGAGCCCTCTCGGTGACGTGGACCAGCTCGACCATGGCCCGCAGGGAAAGCATGGGAACGGCAGTCTCGGCAGTCGGGGTCCATGACGTCAAAACGGTCCGTGCCACCGACATCACCTACTCAGGTTGGCGGTAAGGATTGGGCAAGTCAAGTGAAACCGCCGACCTAGAGTCGATGAACCATTGGTCGGGAAAACGGCGCAGACTCTTCGCGAGGGAAGCCTTTCTGCCCGGGTTCACGGGCACGTAGGTGGTGGACCCGGCCTGGTGAACGAAAGCCGACGACTCACCGATCAGGACAGCTTTCTCCACCTCGGCTGTTTACTCCTCTTGGGAGACGGCGGAACCTCGTCCCGCGCCCTGGCTTTCGCCCCCTCTCCAGAATCCTCCGGCTCTGGCTCGTCCGCGAGGATCCGGCGTTTCCTTTGCCGTGTTTCGGCGCTCTGGCTGGCGGCGCCTTGGCCGAGGCCAGCGCTAGTATCACGGCCACCGGCCCGGCTCCCGCGACCTCCTGCTCGGCCCCCGCGGACGGAGTCCGGAGCCACCTGCCCAGAACCAAAGGGTGCTTCGACTTCCCGAGGAAGAACATTCTCGGCTACCGGGTTCGGCGGCACAGGACCCGAAGTCCCCGTCGAGCTCGATCTCGAAACTTTCTTCTTGCTTTGCTTCGTCAAAAAATACATACGACTGGCCATCTTCCTTTCCTTTAGCGAGTTTGGGTTGGCACGCGCGTGTTTGTTTGCTTCCTTCACCGAGCCGAATCCGCACTTACGCCGAAGTGGATATTATACTGAGGGGAACCCGAAATGGCCAAACAGGCAAGTAAAAAGAGGATGAGAAAACAAACAAAGTAAATGGGAGAACCCGAAATGGCCAAAGGAACGGGACGTTACCGGGCTCAAAGGACTTGCTGTTGTACTCCGGGGAAAGGCCGTGGTTGACTAGGCTCTCATCGGCAACTAGGTCCTTGAAGTGTCGCTTCTCGTCAGGAATCCCAGTAAGGTGTTGATCTTCTTGACCAGATCGTCACTCGCCTCGACGCGTTGGTTTTGGACTAAAACGCAAACACCGACCTATTAGCACGAGAGAGAACACGCAATCAGGGAAGAAAAAATGAACAAAAAATAAAACTCACATTTGCCAGAAATGAAGTGAGTAGTTGGGTTCCGGTCTGCATCCGGAGTCTTCCATTCCTTACCGACCCAGAACCACTCTAGTATATACCCATGCAGCGAGTCGGGGATCTTGTAAACCAATGACTTATCCACCCTGGGAGAAATCGAGTTGTAATAATTGCCGGTCTCCCAAAATTCTTAAAGACCAATAATGCCCTCACGTCGCCACTGGTTGGGTCGGCCCAGCCCTGCTGCCGGAACAAGACAATCAGACTGACCAGTCGGGGGAAGACGGTCGGTACTAACTAACTGATGCCGATATCGATGTCGCTGAGGATGTCGTTTAAGGCACCGGGCAGCGGAAACCGAAGACCGAACAGGACACTCGCCCGGTATACGCCGATGCAGCCCGAAGGGGGGTAGTGGATGCGCTCACCGGCATAAGGGGCGAACACTCTCACCCCGGGTCCGAAACATGCCTTACCCCTCAGCTGAGGGAGGTCGACGTCTTCGAGGATCGAGGCGGTCGACCAAGCCTTTGCCGTCGCCGACGACGCCCAGACGCGAGGGGGACGGCACCAGCACCCGGGAGGTGCAGTGGTTGCGGCTTCAACCGCAGCGCCGATCTCTGCGTCTTCCAGGCCCATGGGGACTCGTTCTCGACCGTGGTTATTACCACGTAGGGTTTCATCGACGAGGTCAGCGTCGAAGTCAGATTCGACGTTCGGAGAATCAGAGTCGGCCTCTCTCTCATCTTCCCTGTCAGTCGACGGGCTGGTGTCGAGATGGATGACCTCCGGCGGAGGTCCGTCGCAGCCGGGAGTCGCCATCGCCGGGGGCGACGACATCCGGACAGCGAAAATAGGCGTCGCCATCAGCGGGACCAAATTCGCCGCCGGCGGGGAAAACATCACCATTTCTCCTGTCTCAACCGTCGCAAATTTGTCGGAAAGGTTAACTCCGCTGGCAGATTTCACCGTAGATTCGGAGGAGGTCGACATAGTAACAAAAGGAGAAAGAAGAACTAGAAGAAAAATAGAATTACCGGTACAATAGTCGCTAGAGAAGCTCTGAAAATTGCCTTAGAAATCTTGCTCGAAAATTCTGGAAGCTCGAAATCAGAAACGGTAAAAACCCCCACGAGGAGGACGAGGGCGTATATATATACAGGCCATCGCCGATTCACGACGCGACGCGTGGCATATTTTTTGAATTTGAAAAGTAAAGCGCGATCCAACGGCCAAGGAAGATGTAATCCAACGGCTCGGGTACAATAGCGTGGACACCACGCGCTCCCAAAACCGCCGTTCGCTGAAGCGACACGCTGCTCGAAGAGAATGAATCAGACGACGACACGTGGAAAGGCTCTGAAACGGCGCGACTCTCCAAGACCGATAGTAAGCGTAACGGACACGCCGCATTAAATGACCCGTCGCTTCAGATGTAGTCATGGGTGCACGGTGGCGGAGGGGAAAACTTTGCAAAGTTAAACATACACGCCGAACTCGCACATTGTCGAGCCATGATCGGGACTGGTGAACTCAGACGTATTCCAAAACGACGACCTCACATGGGATACCAAAGGCACCCCCTCCGAGCTCGGGGGTCTGTATGTTGACATCCGAGTTCGCCCCAAAAGGAAATCAGGCGTGACCCCACCGAAAGCCAGGCCCTCGATCCGGTCCAGACGTTAAAGTACCGAGCTCAGTCCTACTAAAGGATGGGCATCGAACCCGGGTGATTTCGTTTCCGAGGGCGGCACTTCTATCGTAGAGGCGCCGACGCCGACCTCGAACAAGTGACGGTATGAAGTATGGATCTTGAAGACCAGAGGCGGGTGATGAGCTCGGGAACCGATCTGGGGATCAAGGACGGCTACCCCGTGGAAAGGCGCGGGGCTCGGTAATAATAAAATATTGCCACTTGTTGGACAATGATTTCGGATGGGACGCACCACCATGCCCCTGACAGCCTAGGGTACCTAGTCCGGCTAGAGGTCCTGCGAGTATTAAATGCTGCCCATGCTAGCATTAAATGCTCTACAGGTAATCATTAGAAGATCCACAAATTACTCACAATCAGTCAGAAGGACGCCGGCCTGTCTTTCGGGCTCACTGTGCGACAAGACAACTTGAATAGTGGAGGAACAGTGACGCAGTAAAGAACACTACAAATAGAAGTAGCCCTCATTTATTTTGGGTTGTTGAATCCTCAACGAACAGACTCCCTCTCTACTTTCTCTCTCTAGACATTTGTAATACTCGCAACTAATATCTGCAACTGTAAGAAAGGTACCGACCTCGTACGAGAGGCCGACCTCGTGATTATATAATAAACGGTGATTATTCCGTATTTTCTCTCCATCTTTCCATTTCGCACTTTCATCACATCGTATTTTAACCATTGATCGGATCCATCCATCAACAAGGTTCTTGACTGGCTCTCATGCTTGGCGGTTTGATGCAGCAAACTGGACCGGAATTAAGGCCAATTCCCGGTTCAACTGGTTGACCCATGTCCGGTCCAATTTTCAGAACCATGATTTATACTGATTAAGTTGTGTCTTTGCAGCTGCCTAAAAATATGCATGACAGGTTTAGAAAATATTCTCATAACCTATGGAAGATATTTTTTTTTCTCTCTCTATAGAAATCCTTTTCTTGTAGACCTCTTCACATAACCTTCTTAACAAACTACAAGATCTCTCCTAGGTCCAACATCTCGACCTGCAACAACTCTATTCCATAGTGGTTTGAGCATGGTATGACATCCGAGGACACTACCTCAAGCTACCTTTCAGACAATCATCTTTGTATTAACCTACTTGTACCCCAACTCGAATTAAAATTATTACTAAAAAAAACTCAACTCAGTTCACTGAGCTGGCCATATCGGATCACATATGGACCACTACAAAATGAAAGGCACATTACATTAAACTAGTACGTACCCCGTGCGATGCACGAGACAGATATATTAAATGAGTTATTTTCACAGCCTTGTCCATTTAAGTCTAAAAAATAATAGGGTTATTATCTATTTTCTACATCTTTTAATCAACGTTAAGTCTAAAAAACAATAGGAAACAATAGGGTTATTATAAGTTTTTTTGTCTTTTAACCAACGTTGTTATTTTAGCCAGAACATTAAATATGAGCATGTTAGGGCTAGCTGGTAAAATAATTAATATATTATCTCACTAAAATATTTATACTAATAAAAATTTAATTTTAGCATATAAATTTATCCCTTGATATAAGAGAAAGTAACAATTTTACTTATTGTTGTTCACCATATAATATTTAATTATTATTTTATTATATAATAAAAGGGTTTAATGCACCAAATCCCCCTGTATTATACTAAATCTGCGCATTTCCCCCCTCTAATTCAAAAATTGCGTCAAACCCCCTTCTATTAAGATTTTGCATGCTCGAAACACCTTAAACCGTCTAAGATGACAGAAGTGGCGTGCACGCGCGTGCTGTGCGGCTGTTTCTTCATCTTTTCACTCAAAGTTGCAGAATTTACATTCTTACCCTTAAAATCAACCATTTAAATGCCTTCTTCCCCACATTTGACCCTAATCTCGCGCAGCCACTCCCTTCCCTTCTTCATTTCAGCTACTTTGTTTTTTAATTGTCGCCGCCACCTCACTGCCACTACCACCATTCATTTTCTTTCTCTTCACGCTCTCGCCGGCCCTTTTCCCAATTTCATTCCTTCCCAAAAGCCCATCTCTGAAAACCTCGCCATCTGAGGATGCGAACGGATCGCCGCCGAATCCCTTCTCCATGTAGTCCATCCCCTGGAAGTGGGCCCACGACGAGGCATACAGGCGGACGCCGCCGCTCGCGGCGGTACCGCTTGCGGAGCTTCTCCATCTTGTGGCACTGGACGGCGGTCTTCGGGGGCGTGCCGGGGCAGCGCAGCGGAGGTTGTTGCGCGGGAGGGAGCACCAGTTGTCCCTATAGGCGTCAATAAGGGTCTTCGTCTCGTTGGGCGACCAACATTGGGGAGGGAGGCGACAGACGGCGATGGCGACGACGGCGGTCACGGCGGGGAGGGCTAGGGCGGTGGGGATGTGGCGGTCGTCGTCACCGCGAGGGGAGGATGAGGACGGGGACAAGATCGTGGCGGCCATGGCTGTTTCTGCAATCGACGATCTGGTGAATAATTGGAGGATGAGAGAGAAAGTGGGGAGGAGGCGGCGGAGGGTTGTGGCGTGAATGAGGGGAGATCTGATTTTTTATTGAATTTGGGAAGAATTTAGTGATTGGATCGCGAATAGAGATTATGTTTATGATTGATTGAAATTTCAATTTCACTTGTAAAATATAATAATAAAGGAGGGCATAACGGGAAGTTTACAAAAAAATTAACGGGGTTAACACTAAAATGTAACTTGGGGAGCGTCAGCTCGTCAAACCTTAATAGAAGGGGGTCTGACGCAATTTTTGAATTAGAAAGGGGAAACGCGCAGATTTAGTATAATACAGGGGGATTTGGTGCATTAAACCCTATAATAAAAAGGAATACTGTTAAATAGTGTAGTAGAATTGTTACAAAATTATATGAATTATTATTTTTTACAATATGGATTTAATATCTTTTTATGATTTGATAATATAAACAAATCTATACTTACTTTTGACTTTTCCAGTAAAGATAAAAAAATTGGGATTGATTTTTATCACATAACAAATCTTTAATGTCAAGTCTATAAATACCAAAACAAATATGTATTTAATATCATTCTATTTCCAACAAGCATTAATTACTTTTGACTTTTTTGGCTACTATTTCTAATAAATAAGATGCCTTTTTATATAAGTATAGATTCATTCTAAGTGGTCATAAACTTCAATTCCAATACAATAGTGGTCGATCCCAAACATAATAAGAAAGTAAATGAAGTTTTCCCAAGACATTCTCAAATGTCATCTCCCACGAATTCACTCCACACGTAGGTCAAATGAACAAATATATATATATATATATAGGTGAATGAGGCAAACTTTAGTTATGGTTTGCCAAGTCAAATGGATTGATCTCAATTTTCAACTAAAAAATCTTGGCTTGAACTAAAATGCGCATTTTTGCGCCTCAAATTGTCAAGCTGCCAGCCCAAAAGGCTATAAAAGGCCTTTGTAGGTTGCCCCCGCCGCCTGGACTTCCATTCCCATAAATACAGCAACTAAAGGTCTAAAATATGGAACTCCTGCCTGATTAACTAATCATATCAACCAATCAAAGTAATTAGTATGAACAAAAGAAAACTTTACTCGCACTTTAAAGATTTGGACCAGACTTCCACAGCAACTCCACATGAATAAGTAAATCATAATTGGACTCATTATTCCAATATATGATNTTATGTATATTTTACTAGTCGATATCCTAAAGATAACACAAATATTCTCAAGGGAATAAGCCAAAGAGCCAATCACTCATTAATTAACCCATACATACACTAGCTCGAAATTATTACAATTAATAGTCATCGAATAGGGTGACACCAAAACTGGCCTCTCCCAATTAAACCATTCCGAATGGTGAAAACTACAAATTTAACATCTTCTATATAATCACTTTACAACCCACAAAATAAAACAAAAGAAAAACAAATCCCAAAAAAAAAAAAAATTAACAGTGCCGATTCTCATAATTAAAGCGTTTGGAATAATAACACAAACATTTAATTTGTTATCACTTATCATCAGTCCTTGATCTTGGAGTAATAGGCCTTGAAAGCCTTGGGCATATAAACCGGCAACAGGAACCCGAACAGATTAAACCCCCAATACGCCAAATTGGCCGCGGCCAGCCCTCTCCCCACGGCCAGCCTCCGCACGCTGCCGGCCTCCGCCTTGGAGATCTCATTCCTCAGCCACTCCACGACGCTGAGCACCCTCATCGAGTTGTACACGACCGGCACCAGCACCCTCACCGGCAACGAGAACTCCGCCGCCGCCGCCACACCCTCCATGAAGATCTGACTGGCCAGCAGGAACACGTGAGGGGCGGCGGCCTTAATTCCCTCCCTGTCCCCCTCGTACACGCCCTCGCAGATGTACGCCGCCGGCAGGAAAAGCCCCACCACATACCCCACCAGGGAGTACGCCGTCAGAAGAGCGCCTCTGCCGCCGAAGACCGGCGGATCCCGGTCAGATCCGGCGAGTGGGAAGGCGACTCGGGAGATAAAGTAGAAGTAGAAGACGGAGAAGACCACGAAGGCCACGTCCTGGACGGTGACCATGCCGCTGGCGGAGAGGACCACGGCCACCGCGAGGGCGTTCAGAAGCCGGAGGGTGAGGAAGCTCCGGCCGCCGCCGGCGGAAGGGTGGGGAGCGTCCGGTTGGATGGGTATGTCGCTGGGTGGGCCAACGCCGCCTGACATTTCTTTGATTTACGGAAATTGATTTTTGAGTTTTGGTTTATTTGAGGGTGAAGAAGAAAGTGGGGGAGAGAGAGAGAGAGAGAGAGATTTTATGTGGGATTGTTGTGGTGGTAGGAGGCCGAAGGTACACGTGGCGGCCATTGAGGGAATTTGGTTTCCATGCGTGTCGTGTGAAGGCCAAAGGCCTCGGCAGCACTTGAGATCCTGTTTTCTCGTTACTTGATAAAAGAGAAAAGGTTAAAAACACATAACAGATTGAGCATATCCATAAGAGAACCAAATAACCAAGATTAGCATGTATACGTCGGTGCTTCGTAATGTTTTGTTTGTATCGAATGGAATAGTATCTATGCTAATTCACCAAGGTTGTTGGATTTATTAAAGTTGGAAAGTTTATTTCGATTAAATTTGATTTACTTTTCAATAGTAGTAATTATTATTATAATAATTTAGAGGAAAATGTTTTTTTTTCTTTGTTTCTTGATTTTACATATGAAACGAAATCTTAATGTATTTGAATGACAAATATTTTTTATTTTTTTATTTTATGGATCAGATTTTTGGATTGATAAATTGAAAAAACATTGGAAAAACTGATCGAATTGTTTATATTATTCAATTTACTGAATTTTAATTTTGGCAATTCGTCGTCTTGCTCATAGGATAACGATGATAATATGCTAATTATTCAAACTCTTTGTAAAAATAAAAAAAAACAAAGAAGTAATATCTCATCTTATTGCTAATAACATGATGGTCATCCAATAATTTCTCAATTAACAAAACCACCAAGCCTTCCAAGTTTGCTCTTGGGAAACTTTATCAATCGTAATCGAGAAGTTATTGATTGTGGGTTGTACAATGATTATATTTTAGATAATCAATTGTACAGAAGCATGCATAAAAGATGTTGCATTTGGAGTTCTTCAATCACGTTTTGGCTTTATAGCAGGACATATACGTTATTGGAAAAAATAAGTGATACATGATACAATAATCGCATGTTTAATTTTGCATACCATGATTGTCGAGTATGAACGTGACCTAAGTGCAACAATCAAAATTGAGATGGAAACGCCACCACAGGAGGTCGATATATCAATAGATAAAAAAAAGTCGATTTCAAGAATTTATGATCTTGGTACCAAAAAATTAGAAATAAAGATGATCACATTGCGCTTCGTAAAGCACTAATTGATCATTTGTGGGAGAAATATACAAATTCTGAGACATGAAAAACTATCATTTACTTGTACAAATAATTGTTTTATGTGTATCTCAATGTGCTTTATTTTGTAGCTTGTGCATTGAATTTTTAGTTTTAATTAATATTTACTTTTGATTTTCCTATGTATATAAATTATAACTTTATAAGTAGTTTTGTTACATAAATTCTCCATCGAATTTAAATTGATAGTATGGTGTAATTCGTAAAGTATTAAGATATGTGGGTAATATTGAAAAGTTGTAAAACTGAAGTAAAAGAAAATATTACGAGAATATTATTTTGAGTTTGTGATGCAGAATAGTATCTATTATTCTTGGTATTAGAATATTTGGTAGTTTAATTAGTATCTATTAATATTATTAGCATTTAATATTTATTTTTATTTATGTTTAGTCTTGGTGAGCATTGTTGATATCCGACCCGATGACAGAAGTTAAAGACGGAGATTAATCACATTATTGAAGAAATAATCCCTCAAGGAGATGAATTTACTGCAAGTCGGTATTTATTAGGAATAACTACCGACTTCTACATAGTTTCCGACTTCCGAAGGTCTTTAAAAAGAGCCGACATCCGAAATCAAGGCAAGTGAACCGACTTCAGTTCAACAAATATTACGACAAAATCAAGTTCTTCTACGTCAACCGACTACTACAAAGTCTGAATATTCCAACAGAAAGTAATCATTAGAAGCATCTGATTGGACCAACAAAACAAAAAGGCAATCATTGATGTTTTCCACCGCTTCAAGTAAAGCAGCTCAACATTAAATGCGTCTTTATCCATTTCAAGCAAGAAGACAAAAACCACCGTACTATAAATAGCTGAATTTATGATAGTACGGGGGGCTTTTCGAACACATTGTACACAGACTTATGATGATCTCGGTTTTCAGTACAAAACCGACTCCTGTACTCTTGTGAATATAACGAATAAAATAAAATAAAACGTTTATCTTCGTTTTCTTGACATCGACTGTATTGAATTTAGAGTTGTTAATTCAAGACAACAACAGTTTGGCGCTAGAAGGAGGGCCGCCTCCTACCCTTTCGGTTATTTTGTCTTGTATACAATATAATAAAAGGATGTCAAATTCTGGGCGAAATGAACGTAACCCAGATACTGGAATCAATCGTCACCCAACTCACACGACTGGAAATTCTGCTGTGCCATCTACATCAATTGATTATTCAGCTTTATTTCAAGATCCAGAGTTCTTGAAGAATTTAACTGATTTTATGGCACGGACAAGGATAGAACCAACCACAACGGTTAATCCACGAACTCATCCTGTACCAGCTCCGCCAAGGGATGAAATTCCTGCTGCGTCACATGCAACTTCTCATCCACGTACACATGAATCACAACATGATGTTACAACTCAAAACCACGGAGTAGTTCCTGTACAAACTCGAATTCCAGAAGCAGTACGGTCAGAAGCAAGTGCAGAAAGCCATTCTGGGCATCGACCAAGACAGCTTACTCCGTCATTACCAGAAATCTTACGACATGATCAACCCTCTGATTTACGACATACTCTTGAACAAAACCATACTCGTCGTGGGCAAAATGAGTTACGTCGATTAGTCGAAAGAAATCGTCTAAGACGCGAATCAGAGGAGCTAGAAATGTTGAGAAAAAGAATTGTTGAATTAGAAACTCGCCAAGACGAACAAGGAGAATCACCACGACGAATTCCAACGACAGACGAGATGAATCAAGAGGTTGGAACTCCTTTGGCCCCTCATTTGACTAGGGAGCCTATTCCAACTAAAGTAAAAGTTCCACAAATTGGCTTATATGATGGAACTTCTGATCCCGATGCTCATCTTGGTCAGTATACGTCTTGGATGGATCTTCATGGAGCAAATGAAGCACTCAGATGTCGAATGTTTTCTTTAACCTTGGGACCTCGAGCCCAAAAATGGTATCATTCTATATCTCGGTATTCAATTTCCACATGGCAGCAATTGAGAACGGTTTTTCGATCTCATTTTATTGGGGCCCGAGTTTCTTTAATTCCCAAAGAATCAATCGCAAATATTGTGCAAAAAGACGATGAAAGTGTAAAAGATTATATTACTCGGTTCAACGAACGCATACAAAATATGGAGCAATGCCATCCTGAAACGCTATTGGTCACAGCCATAGCCGGATTAAAGCCAAACTCGTTGTTCCGATGGAGTATATGTCAGAATAAACCAACCTCATTCCAAGACTTCCTAGCTCGGGCTCAACAGCATATTTTAGCCGAAGAATCAATGTCGATTCCTAATATCGACTTCTCCTCGACAAAGTCGAAAGTCGGTCGGGAGTCTAGAAAGAAGAAAAATAAATTCTTCAAACAAAATAAGTCTCGATTCGGGAACCCCAAAATACCAGAGGTGCAAGACGCAAGAACTAAATATCTTGATGAAATCAAATCTAGCTACCAGACGGTGTTCTCGGCAGGAGCAGCAACCATATTTGAAGAATTAAAAGGGAAAGGGATTCTTCCTGACCCTCGACCTGTCAGAACACCTGAAGACCGACTTGACAAAACAAAATATTGTTCATATCACAAGTCGGCGGGCCATAATACTGATGAATGTCTCAGTTTACTCTCCGCTTTATTGCGACTCATTGGACATCCTCAAGTCCAAAGGTTTGCTAAAAATGCTGATTACAAACGAAAAGGAAGAATGTCAGATTTACCAGATGATGACGACGATGAGGGACATCCAATTAATCCAAAACGGATGAGGCCAAGTGATAAAGAAATATACATGATGAACCAAGAAGAAAGTGATTTGATGACCAAACGAGGAGGATACTATAATCCTGATAATTCTCATCACATTACTCGGGTCAATAACAGTAGCAATGTAGCGTTCGAATCGCGGCGGCAAATAAAAGCATATGCTCGAAAAGCTTTCAATTCGGGTAAAACTGTTTTGACGACCGACCTCCGAGATAAAATTAATGCTCGAAATAATTGTCCCATAACGTTCAATGTGGATGATGCTAGTTACTTCGCTCACCCCCATTTGCTGATCCTCTAATAATGATGGTAGTGGACACAGGAGCATATTCAAGTATCATGATGTTACGCACGTTCGAACAAATGGGAATTGATCCAGCCGAGTTGAAACCCTGCAAGGATCAAGTACAAGGCTTTAATGGAACAATTACATCGACCCTTGGTGAAATTACAATGCCAATTCGGTTTGGAATCCCTGGACAAGCTTCCAAAGTTATTATGGAAACATTTAAGGTGATGGATCTTAAAAATCAATATAATGCCATCATTGGAAGGACAGCTCTGTATAAGCTTCGTGCCGCTGTCTCGATCTTCCATTATGCTTTAAAATTTCCTACCAACAATGGAGAAGGAACTCATTATGGGGATCAATATGAAGCTCGTGGAATGGTATGGGTCAAACCTTGGCACGAACCATGTACACCAATACACATGATGGAGAATATCGAAGAAAGCCAAGAAGATTCAACTCTTGTCAACTCGGAATCATGTAACACCGAGATGGAACTTGACCCAGCGAAATCAAATAATGATCTGGTTTGTGATCGTGGAAGACGTCCTGGAAAAGAACCAATTAAAGAAGAAGATGAACTTGATCCTCGAACTCAATTCAAAGAGAAAAGCAAACTCGAACGAGCTGAACCATCAGAAGAAGTTGAAGTAATATTCATTGATGATCCTGTTTGTCACAAGTCGGTGCAAATTGGGGCCAATCTTCAAGAACCAATGCGAACTCGGCTCATTCAGTTCCTCAAAGCCAATTCCGATGTATTCGCTTGGAAACATGAAGATATGAAAGGAATTGATCCGAAGGTTGCTTCTCACCGACTCAATTTGGATCCAACGATCAAGCCAGTAGTCCAAAAACGGCGTAAACTCGGCCCTGACCGACAAAAGGCTCTTGAAGAAGAGGTTCAAAAGTTGGTCGACAATAAGTTCATTCAAGAAACAAAATATCCGACTTGGGTATCAAATCCCGTTCTGGTGAAAAAGAGTTCCGGTGCATGGCGACTCTGCATTGACTTTTCCGACTTAAATAAAGCCTGTCCCAAAGACAGTTATCCGTTACCACATATCGATTACATGGTAGATGCCACTGCTGGACATGAATTGATGAGTTTTATGGATGCCTACTCAGGTTACAATCAGATTCCCATGGATCCTGAAGAAGCAGAACATACATCTTTTTATTCAGCCCGAGGATTATATTGTTACACCATGATGCCATTCGGTCTTAAAAACGCTGGGGCCACATATCAAAGGCTGGTTAACAAAATGTTTGCCAAACTCATCGGGCATACTATGGAAGTTTATGTGGATGACATGTTAGTCAAGTCGGTTCATGCGGCCGATCACATTGATCACTTACAGGAAATGTTCAATATCTTGAGGGAATATTCTATGGTGCTCAATCCGAAGAAATGTACTTTTGGAGTCAGTTCTGGTAAATTCTTGGGATATATTGTCACTCAACGTGGTATCGAAGCCAATCCCATGAAAATAAAGGCCATTATGGATCTCACGCCTCCCACGTCGGTAAAAGGAGTTCAAGCTCTTACCGGCCGACTTGCTGCTTTAAATCGGTTCATATCAAAGTCAACCGACCAATGTAAACCCTTTTTTGAATCCATAAAGAAAGGGAAACACTTTGAGTGGACCAAAGAATGTCAACAAGCTCTGGAAAAAATGAAGGAAACACTTCTTCAAATTCCGACTTTACAAAAGCCAATACCTGAAGAAATGCTGTATTTGTACTTGGGAGTAAGTAATTCTGCAATTAGTGCTGTTCTTATTCGCGAAGAAGGACGTCAACAATATCCAATTTACTACATCAGTAAGACCTTACATGAAGCCGAATTGCGATATCCAGCGATGGAGAAGTTAGCATATGCCCTTGTTATCGCTGCTCGAAAGTTACGTCCTTATTTCCAAGAACATTCAATAACGGTACTTACTTCTTATCCCTTAAAGTCGATCTTACACCGACCTGACACATCGGGAAGACTAATCAAATGGGCCATAGAACTCGGTCAATATGATATTCATTATAAACCGAGAACCGCAATAAAAGCTCAGGCCTTATCCGACTTTATTGCCGAGTTTACTCCCGCAATCGAGACACTTAATGAATTTCAATCATGGACGTTATATGTTGATGGCTCATTGACTCAACACCGAGCCGGTGGAGGAATCATTCTGATAGATCCTCAGAACAAGATGTTTTGTCATTCTGTCAAGTTTCTCTTTCCAACAACAAATAACGAAGCTGAATACGAGGCCTTCTTGTCTGGATTAAATCTTGCAGACTCTATGAATGTAAAGAAATTAAAGGTATTTTCCGATTCACAATTGCTGGTAAATCAAGTCCACGGAGATTTTGAAGTTAAAGAACCTCGATTGCTTCCATATTTGGCACTCGTAAAACAGAAGATGTCTCGATTTGATATTCAGTTGGAACACATTCCTCGTTCACAAAATGTTCCAGCAGATGCTCTTTCTAAACTTGCATCAAGTACCGGATTGGAAGATGTCGAGTATGTCCAAGTCGGTCACCAAGAAATACCTTCTATCTCCCTTCCCGAAGTCTTACATACCGAGTTACAAAAATTCCCGACTTGGATGACACCGATTATAACATACTTGGAAACATGAGCTTTACCTCAAAATCCAAAAGAAGCCCGAACCCTTCGAATTCGAGCTGCTCGGTTTACACTGGACAATGGAATTCTTTACAAACGAGGATACTCTCTTCCCTTGCTAAAATGCTTAACTGAACCAGAGTCACGATATGTCCTTGAAGAAGTTCATGAAGGAATTTGTGGAAATCATCATGGAGCACGAACATTTGCATACAAAATACTTCGACAAGGATACTATTGGCCGACTTTGAAAGCAGATGCAATAAACTGGGTACGTAAATGCGCAAAATGTCAAATATTTGCCCCAAATGTTAATCAGTGCCCAGAATCACTTAAATCGATTTATAGTCCGTGGCCATTTGATAAATGGGGAATTGATATAATTGGTCCACTTCCAATTGCAAAAGGTGGTGTTCGATTTGCTATTGTAGCAGTTGATTATTTCACCAAGTGGGCTGAAGCTGAACCGCTAGCCGCGATAACCGAACAGAAAGTGGTTGACTTTGTTTGGAAATCGATCATATGCCGGTTTGGTATACCGAGTTCAATAATAACTGATAACGGTCGACAGTTCGAAGGAAAACGACTAGAAGCTCTCTGTGAAGAATATCAAATTAAGCATTTCTTCTCCTCGCCATATCATCCTCAATCCAATGGGCAAGTCGAAGCAATCAATAAGATTATCAAAAATGGTTTGAAAGTCCGTCTTGATGCAGCAAAAGGGTCATGGCCTGAAGAGTTACCACATGTATTGTGGGCTTATAGAACAACAGTTAGCCATGCAACAGGAGAAACACCATTCTCTTTAACTTATGGATCAAAAGCAGTTATCCCTGTTGAACTCGGATCTTCTACTTATCGGGTGATGCATTTTCAAGATGAAATCAACTCGGAAAACCTCAAAGTTAACCTGGATCTTCTGGACGAAACTCGTCTCATGGCAGAACTTAAGAATGCTGCATATAAACAAAGAAGTGAAAGATATATCAACTCAAAGATGAAGCCTCGATCATTTCAAGTCGGTGACTTGGTACTGAAAAGAATTACTGGACCGGAACTGGGGCCTTTGAAACCGAAGTGGGAAGGACCATTCAAAATCAGTCAAGTACTCCAAAAAGGTACTTACCGACTTGAAAAGCCAGATGGACTTGTTCTTCCATATCCATGGAATGCCGTTTATTTGAAGAAATATTTCCAATGAGTGTTTTCGATGTAACAATGACTCTGTACACATTTTGATGAATATGATGAAATTGTGTGCTAAAGAGTCTCTTAAAAAGAGCCGAGATACTTTCACTCGGCATACAATTAGTCTTTATTTAGCCAAGGTTAAAACTTGGACAAGACTAATGCTTTTTCTTCAAAAGAACCGAGATACTTTAACTCGGTATGCAGTTAGTCTTTATATAGCCAAGCCTATAACTTGGACAAGACTAATACTTAAAATTTCTGAAAGGTATTTCGAATTTAAACCGAGCCTTATTAACTCGGTAAGTTATATCTTTCTCGACCAAACTGATAACCTTCAAATACCAAAGTTCAGTGACTTAGGAAGGTTATGGACAAATTAAAATCAAGATTGGATAGTCTTTGAATTCAAATCCTGAAAATTGGTTTGAAAAAGATAATATCCAGATTTCCATCCGAAAAGATGGTGTCCACTTAAAAATAAAGTTTGGCCGACTTCTTAACACTTGAAATATTCAGCAAAAGTAAAATGTCATGCTGGATATAAATTATGAATGGAAATATTTAAAACAAAATTTTCATTCATATTAAATAAAATTATCCATTACAATAAAAACATTGTGTCTCGACATACCGAGGACACAACTCTAAAAACGACATAAAAAATAATAATAAATAAAAATAACTAAGTCGACTTTGTCGGATCATCAGCCTTCTCGGTCGGATCTGCAATCGATTGACTCACCATCGGATCCTCTTTATCCATTGCTGCTTCTTCTACATCATTCTTTGTTATCTGATCATACATGATGCGGCTAATGATATCGAAAACTCGATCTTCTTCGACTTTAGCAGCCTTTTCAAGTTCAGAGGGAGTCACTGGAACATGCTTATTCAAAATCGTATCTTCTTCCCCGACTTCAGGCATCTTGGTCACATCTGGTTGATCACCTTTCTGCGATAGCTCAGCCACTTCTCTTTCAAGGAAAGCTATGACCGACTTTCGAAGTTGCTCAGGAGTCATCTTCTCAAGTTCTTCCTCCAAGCTTACTTCGGTTAAGGTCTTAACATAAATATTGGCCAGCTCGGTTTTCTTCTCCTTCTCACCCTCGAGCACCATATTGACAAAGGCACGGCGTAGACGAGCCTCCCTTTTTCGGCCCGATTCAGAAGTCTCAGAACTTGCTTCAGCCCTAATGGAAGCAAGAAGGCCCTTACAGAAATTCTTCTCGTCCTCGTCGGCTTCGATATGAGTCGTAGCAATGGAGGGATTGAAGTTATGGCTTTGAATTTTGTGCAGAAGGAATTGACGGATTACCTCGATGTCGTACAGACCGTCGTCAAAGCGCTCAACCATCCAGCGCAGATTAAGACAAGTGTTCATCTCGAATTCCCGGTCTTCATCTTCAGAATCGGAGTCGGCTTTAGCCTTAAGTTGGTTAACCTCCGCCTCGAGGATTCTTCCAGCTCGAAGACCATCATTATACTTCTCCTCGGCAAATTTAATCTTCTCTTCTTGAAGTTTGCTGAGCTTAGCCAGATGAGCATCTCGGTCCTTCTTCAATAAGTCTTCAACTTCAGACCGACTTTTCCGAGTCACCTCGTGAGCTTCTTGTTCTTTATGGAGAAGACTTTCACACCGAGAGAGCTGTTCTTCAAGCATTTTGACGCGCTGCTCGGAAGTGATAATTTGACTCGTCAGCTTTAAGACATCATTGTCGAGGCTAGCCTTATCAACCTTCAGGGCCTCAATCTCCCCTTGAGCGATCGTCAACTGCTCAACTTGCTCCTCAATCTTAATCTGCAGCTCCTTTTCTTTTGCTGCCGCTTCCTCTTTCAGAGATGCAAGTGCTCCATCTCTGAGTTCGAGCGAATGTTTCTTTTCTTCAACCTGGGCCGCGTTAAGTCGGAAATCATCCTCGGCCATCACCAAACTGACAAGTGCGCGACCCAGACAAGCTTTGGCATATTTAAACTTATATGCACTCGCCAACGATGACACGCCGATCTCGGATCTCGGATCCCATACCATCATAGAGACCCGAGCAGCATCAATGACATGGCCAGGTAGTTCGACCGTGCTTGAGATCTCGGGAATCTCAACTGACTCAAAAGTCGAGAACCACTTCTCGACCGATTCCCGAGGCTGCCTGAAATTCAAAAATCTCTCTTCATCAATCGGCAAGAAGGATCGATCCACAAGCGGTTCCTTCTTCTTCTTTCCACGATCATCAACATCGTATTTCTTTTTTGTCCGTTCTTCGGTAGCCGGAACATCCTCCACACGCCTTTTCTTCGACCGAGTAACTGGCACTTCACGCTCGGCGATACTTTGTTGACCACTATCTGGTTCATCAGAAGCTATTTCAATGATAAGCGGAATCTCTGTTGGAGTAACCTCGATAACCGGCTCATCTTCAGCAGTATTAGCAACAGCAGCAGCAATAGCAGCCATGGGACCTGCTGCAGCAACAGCTAAAGGGTCTGGCTGCGCTATCTCGATAGCAACCACCGATGTCGCACCATCACCGACATCGGTTTTTGGAGGATTCATGATCGGGTTCTCCAAGTACGCCTTTACTAACTTCTTTCGACCCATTCCTGACAAACGCAACTCTTTGCTCTTTCCGACTTTGGTTCGAAGTTCTAGATTCGGACTCTTCTGGCGGAAAGCTTTTGCGTCTCGGATGGTCTTGAAACCAAGGACCCCAATGAGCGGATAATAAACTGCAAAGCAAATATAAAACCGAATTACAACTGATGTCGAAAATAACCGACTTCAAATAAGATGACTAAAATTCTACTCAAGTTTACCTGGTTGGAATGAACTATCAAAAATTTCGGGACAAAGACCAGCAGCTCTCAATCTTGTGTTCTTCAGAATCAACTTAAAGCTGCGCTGAGCCTTCTTCAACTTGAACAACTCGATAATCCTCTCTTTCAAAGTTGAACCGAGTTTTGATCCCCTGCTTTTGGCTGCAAATAACAAGACCTGTTAGTACAAAAAATAAGCAAGGTCAGAACAACTCGGTAGAAAGGAATAAAATAAAAAACTTACAAATCGCAGAATTAATATTGATGGGAACTGTCATCCCATCAATTAAAGGTTTCGAAAAATTCGGAGTCTGCCAATCTCCTCCGACCCATAGCCACTCTTCCTGAAATCCATGGAGCGACTCAGGAATGTCGGTAATCAAATCACCGATTTTCAATCCTTCTTGAGGCCTTCCCGCACAGGCATAACAAATCAACGGATCTGCAACTTGCCTATCAGCGCATCGCCTGAATGAATATAGATTTCTGATTTCCTCAACGGTTGGCATGTTCCAACCCTTCTCCTTTAATAGCACCATAAGACTGATAATTCTTTTCCACGAATTCGGTGCTATCTGACACAGACCAATTCCCCAATTCCTTAAATAGTCTGTAATTAGAGCTGGGAGGGGAAACCGAAGTCCCGATCTTAACGAGTCGGCAAACACGCCTACACAACCCGGTGGCGGACAAGTGATCCTTTCGCCCGGGTAAGGCGCGAATAATTTAACCGACGAGGGAATATAGACCTCCTCCCGAAGGATGACGATGTCAGCGTCTGTAAGAATACTCGGTTCCCCCCTGTACTCATCAATTGGTTCAGGCCACCGGCGAGCAGGACGTCTCCAATAATCAGAAAGCGACATAGCGTCCTTCTCAACTTGTTTGTCCTCCTCAATAATATCCTTCTTGAGATTCAATTGCTTTACCAGAAGAGGATCCCACCGGTAATACTCGAGAGGCAATTCCAAATCCTCATCGGTGAAGATCGGAATATCAGAAATCGTCCGGCTACTACTATTCTCAGTATGCGCAGACATTATTGCTTCCAAAATCGATAAAAATAAAGAAAAACTCGAAATAGAACAAGAAAACGGGAAAGATTAGGGCAAATTCTTACCGAAATTTCCGAGAGCCCTGAATTGAAGAAAAGATCACAGAAAAAGCGAGTGCACGAAGAGTATTCAAAGGAAAGATTACTGAACGAGCGCAAGAAAAAACAAAGGAGTTTAAGGTACAGAAATTTTTCGCACATCGAAACCGACTTCAATTTATAGGTATGGATTTATAACCGTTGGAAACATCCGTAAACGGCGCGTGTAACGGACGTGTCTTAAAACGACATAACGTTACAGTAATTATTAGCACACGTGGCCACGTCCTGAAACGCCATGTCGTTATAAATTTATATCCGTTGGGCCCATTAAATGCGGACACATCTTTTGAGAGCCGCCATGTCAGACCAAGTGCCATACAAGAAATGTCAAATAAAGCAAAGTGTTTTCATGTCGGTAGATAAAGCAAAACAAGTCGAAATAAAGCAGAACAACATACGACATCAGCAACTATTCAAAAAGCTTCAAATACCTACTGATGTCGGGGGCCTCACTGTTGATATCCGACCCGATGACAGAAGTTAAAGACGGAGATTAATCACATTATTGAAGAAATAATCCCTCAAGGAGATGAATTTACTGCAAGTCGGTATTTATTAGGAATAACTACCGACTTCTACATAGTTACCGACTTCCGAAGGTCTTTAAAAAGAGCCGGCATCCGAAATCAAGGCAAGTGAACCGACTTCAGTTCAACAAATATTACGACGAAATCAAGTTCTTCTACGTCAACCGACTACTACAAAGTCTGAATATTCCAACAGAAAGTAATCATTAGAAGCATCTGATTGGACCAACAAAACAAAAAGGCAATCATTGATGTTTCCCACCGCTTCAAGTAAAGCAGCTCAACATTAAATGCGTCTTTATCCATTTCAAGCAAGAAGACAAAAACCACCGTACTATAAATAGCTGAATTTATGATAGTACGGGGGGCTTTTCGAACACATTGTACACAGACTTATGATGATCTCGGTTTTCAGTACAAAACCGACTCCTGTACTCTTGTGAATATAACGAATAAAATAAAATAAAACGTTTATCTTCGTTTTCTTGACATCGACTGTATTGAATTTAGAGTTGTTAATTCAAGACAACAACAAGCATGTTATATTAGGGTTTAAGAACCTTATATAAAGGACTTGCCCTTTTTTGTTCTCTCCAGTTGATATTTGAATAAGAAAACACGTATTTGAGATTGAAATATCTTCTCTTTATTCTCAATCGTACCCTTCCATACATCAGCTGGTATCAGAAGTCAACACGATTCATGATGCTGCCGCGAAGACAAGATGTTGTAGATGACAGGCATGACGCCGCCATCTACAACCTGAGCCACTAGGACGAGGGATTTGGCCGTCGACTTGAGATGATGGGTCGTCGGATTGCAGATTTGTCCGTGGAGATTGGGGACATACGTCTAACTCTCCATACCATTGTTCGGGATGAGCAAACGAACCGCGACTTGGCCGGTCGGGGCGGTCGCAGGGGTTATTGCGGAGGTCGTAGCAAAAGAGGGCCTGGCGGGGCGTCCCGTCAGCGTACACTACCACCAATGCACGACAAGGACAACGACGAAGAGACACGATTAAAGGTCAACCCCTCCGTCTTCTGGTAGGTGCAGCAAGACGACGACAACTTCGAGTGGCTCGACGATCGTCGAGACGAGGAGAGCATGGGCGAAATCCATTTCTGTAGGCCACATTGCAAGGTCGACGACTTGAACCTGCAATTAGGGCGCGCTGTGACTGGCGCAGGTGTCTCGGCGGGGTTAGCGCCGAGGGCTGGGCGCACGGTCGTGCCTAGCAGAGGTGTTCAACGCACGGCAGGGGCCGGGTCTAGTGGTCAGGCCGCGGCAGCAGGTGTTCCGCAGGCTTTCGACGGGCTGCGTTGCTTCGGTTGCGACAAGGTCGGCCATCGGCAGACCGCTTGTCCGCAGCTTGCAGGGTCACGTGCATTGTTTGCCGAGGATATCGGCAACGTTGACGCGATCAGCTTTTACGACGGACCGTCGGTTTTCAGTGAGCCTTTGGTGCTGGAGGACGACTTGCCCCAGGATTTCGGGCACTACATCGTTTTGGATGTGGAAGGTATTTATAATGTTGTTGCCTCTACTTTGTTGGAGCTTGGTGACACATTTACCAAGGTTCTGAAAAATAGACCGGTCATCGAACTAATAAATTTATTGGTTCAATGGTTCATTGGTCCGACCAATGGTTGAACCGATATTTAATTTGCTAATACTGTATTTTTAAACATATATATTATTTTATATAATAAAATTTAAATATATAATTTTGTTAATTAAAAATTAAGCTCATTTAAAATATTCAAATATTTAAACTAACTACTAATAACTTATATATATTTATCATATTTAAATATGTATTTTTAATTTATACTAATAATATTTTTAGATATATTAAATTCTATTTAAAAAAAAACTAGACCTGTTCAAACCGGTCCTGTTTTTGGTTGGTTCTGACCGGTTTTGATCGGTTCAACCAATAGTTGACCTGTTTTTGACCGGTTCGCTGGAAACCGGTCGTCGACGCTCAGACATTTTTCCGTTGATACGGATTCTTTTGGTATCGTGCATGGGAAACGAAATAATTAATAAAAATCGTGCTACGGAAGAGACAAAACAACGTATAAAAGCAGTTGTACAACAGGAGAATAATAAAATGAAGACAACCAACCAAAGAAAAGAAAATGTGTAAATCCCACCAAAGATTGAATGGCCATGTGACCTGTCAGCTAAGTGGGTGAGACACCAACCTATGGTGATCCATCCAACCTTATCATCAAAATAATGGAGGACACAAACATGTGGGTGGTGGTTCATGTTTATTTTGTTTGTTTACAATCAATGCTTTTATGAGAAATCAAAGATGTTCTTATCTAGAATGATTCAAGCGTTTTAGTTTATTTATTTAAGAGTGTTTGTCCTAGTTTGTAAAGCTTCCCGAATTTTAGAATTGATTGCCCTGTATCAAAACTATTATAAATAAAAATCTTCTTTCCTCAAAAAGTCTAAAACAAATTCACATAGCTGCTAGGTTTCATAAGGTTTGGAAAGATTCGAAAAAACCAAGAAACAGTAAGCTATAAAAGTCTTAAGGCCAAAAGGCTAAACCCAATTTTTGGAGTTCCTGAAAACACACAAGTATCTTCCGAGTAAGTCCCGGCGAGTGTAATCGCCGGCGGTGAGCTTCACCTCCCGGTCTTTCCCCTGGCCCCGGAGGGGTCGCCGGCCGTCTTTTTTTCGACCCCAACCACGGGAGACTGTCATTTCGTCGGAGGTCCGGTATTGTGCTATTTTATTCTCCTTGTCCAAGGTGCCTGCTCTGATGCGCCCTGCCGGGATGCTCTGTCTCGTCGGCCGCCGGTTCATCGGGTCGGGCCACTCAAGTTGCTACGGGTGCTTCTTCGAATCCTTGTCTAGGGCCCTCTTGCGAGTTCTTGGCGGCTCACATTTCCTCCCCCGACGTGGATGTTCTTCGGAGTCAGATCTGGACTGAAAATCCGTCTAGGCGGTTGAGTTGCCACAATTTTCGGTTTTGATGACTAGTTTTGTTGATCGTTGACGTTCTTGTTATGGGTGTGACTCAGTAAGTAGTTTAGGCGGTCATGAGATTCGGTTGCTAGGCTTAGGGGTGGTATTATTCTATTTTTGTTTATTAGGTGTGAGTTTTTTTTCTTGTGTTTTTTGTTTGTTTAGTGCAGCTTTGTCTGCTTTTCTCTCTTATATGGAATTAGTGTTTCTATTTTGGAGTTTTGTTTTGTGGTTGTTCGGCTCCTTGATGGAGTTTGTACCTCCTCGTGTGTGATAACAAGGGGAGTTGGTCCAATCTTCTGATTCCATTGTGTCATTTGACATTTCAATTGTAACCTTTTGAGTTTNCCCCTGATATAGAGAGATCGTGCAGAGCGTATTTCCGTTTGTACCACTTTCTCACGCCTTTCCCAGAGCACAGAGACAGAACGAAAGTAAAGGCGCAGAAAAATACACACACGAAGAAAAAAGAGGAAAACCAAAAAATCTTCTCTCACACACCCCACACTCGTCATCGTCAACCCCTGCTACTGAAGAAAGCCATTAACTCCATATAGCTCGTCTGGTTAATTACTGTATGTCGATTAATTTGCTCGGCATTTTGTAGTCTGGAGCAAAAGGTAGATCTGAAGTTGAAGTAGCTCCCGTGTTTAATTCTGTTCCTAAGAAGCTTCAACGACCAAGCCCTCACCTGCATTTCGTGCTAATGGTACTTTTTTTTGGTTTTTTCTCTCTCATTATTGAGGAATTATTTCTCTTTTATGAAAAAGTGCTAGCGCAGCTGGGGTTAATGGTTGAAGAATGGCAGAAGTTGAAATTGGTCATAATTTTCTGCATCATTACCATATTGTGATGAAACATATTTCAAGTTTATGTTAACCTTGTATCTTTTTTTTTTCTTGTTCATTTTCCAGCATGTAGTATATGTGTTGGATGTTTTTTTTCCTAAATTTTTATCTGGAGGGAGTGTGTGTGTGTGTGTGTGTTGTTTTTTCAGCTCGTTAGGGCGTGGGCCAGTGAAGAAGTCGCACAGGGGTTTTTGAAATCGAACATAATTGTTTGTTATTCACGATCCCTGAAATGTCCTGTTGTAAAATTGCAGGAAATGGAAGGGCTTATGTCTGTAAACAACTGCTTGATGGGTGAAAACGGCAAAATCGTGGCCGCATTTCCCATCTCAAGATGTGTTATCCTCGACACAGGCAGTGGTCAGATCAAACGAATGGGAGGGCCCAACAAGGTAAACCAGTACTTGGGCCTGGACATAGGATTCAGGAGTAATGGTGGAGCTGAAGCTGCGGTGACCCCTCTCTCCCTCGGAATAGAATCTCACACTCTCTCCCTCGGAATAGAATCTCACGGGGATGTCATGAAAGTCGTAGTCCCGCGGAACACGACTCTGTCCACCCAGAAGGAGCACATTCTCCACATTAATGATAACCAGACATATGTGGACTTCCCGGTATACGAGGGCGAACGGGCGAGGTCAAAAGACAACAACCTGCTCGGGAAGTTCAGAGTGGATGGGGTCCCACCTGCCCCGCGGGGAATGCCCAAGCTTGATGTCTGCTTCAAAATTGACATCGACGGCATACTGAATGTGTCCGCCAAGAAGAGGTCGACGGGCAATATGAACGGGATCACTATAACCAACGAAAAAGGGAGGCTATCAAAAGAGGAGATTGATAGGATAGTGTGGGAGGCTGAGAAGTACATTGGCCTACTCAGTCTTGACTATACCATTTATTATCAACAGATTACCTACTTCTCTTTTGGAGTGGAAATCACTCTTTTGAGAGAGTATGATAGGCAACCAACCTATGCTAGACTTAGTAAGTTGTATCCAGCTTCCTCACAAATCCAAATATGAACAAGGATGATGTTGTGGTGGTCAACGATATGACTTGGAGATCAAAACATGCTTTGTGGTGGTCTTTGAGGAGATCTTTCCATATCACTCAATGAACAAGGATGATGTTGTGATCCCACAGGCAATTGAAGATAACACCACAGTGACTACAATACTGGAGGATACTCAAACTGAGAATTGTTCGGGTTAACAAGGGATTAAAGAGGGGAAGTAGGAGAAAAGAAGCTTCTAGATGGCACGCTGGCTGGAAATAGACATGATTTGAAATTAGCCAAAAAGGTGTATGCTATTTACACTTTTCCTTACAATAGCAAACAGCCAGGACAATTTATCTTCACAGTTGGAATTTCTAGCAAACATTTCAGCTGATAAAGAGCCTACTCACTACAAGCAGTTGTTCTACTTCCAACATGGGTAGAGGCTATCCAAAGAGAGCTGGAAGTCCTTGAAGGAAACCACACCTGGGAGTTAACAACACTATCAGAAGGAAAAAAGACAAAAGAGACAATTGAGTCAAAATGGGTGGTTTTTAATATTAAGAGGAAAGCTGATGGATCAATGAGATAGATACAAGGCTAGTGCGGTGGGAGGAAGGGTAGTGTTTGTTTTGGGCCGGTAGCACTCAGGGTACTTCTAATTGGTGGTGAGAAAGCAGATGGTAAAGGGTAGTTTTCTCACAGCCTGGGTCCGGCGTGAGCATGTGAGGAACATAAATGTCTCGTGGGTCGGGATAGGGCTTATGGGCTACCTCAGTAATGAGGATAGTCATTCTATCATGTTTGATTAGAATTAGTTTCTTTTAAGGGTCCCTACAGCTTTCGGTGGGAAATACCTAGGTTTCCTTGGAATTATTTACAGCAAAACGAAGCACTAAAATGAAGATCTTATTTTCTTTTTGTTATTTCTATTTTCAGGGATCCATTTCAATAAGCATGCAGTTGCATTAGACGAATCTTTGCTTTGTGTGCCGTCACTTAACATCTGGGCAGAAGGGAGGTGGCGAACTACGAAGGAGTGCTGATTTTATCGAGATACTGAGAATGGCAGCAGTAGTGAGAAATCTCCGGCGGCAAACTCGAACACTCGATTCTATGGGGTAGCTTTCATATTTCTACAAATGGGTAAGAATATTTTTCCTTATAAATGAGAAAAATGTACCCAGAATCAAGCCACCTTGGATTCTTATTGTAGTCATGGAAGGGGTTTTCCTTTGTTTCCTTACTAGATGCTCCTGTGTTGAAAATATTTGGGTGCAGTCGAATTCTTTGGCTTGGAGATTTGAATTACCAAATAGTGTTGCACTACCGTTGGCCAAAGCACTCACTGGAACGCAAAACTGGAGACAATTACTCAAAAAAGACCAAGTACGGCGATCTTGCTATTTGGCCTAATATTGCAACTTTTTTTTTTTTTGGTTCTCTAAAGTCTAAAGTTTGAAACTAAAAGAAAAAATTCATTCTTTCATTTTTATTGTGAACAGCTGCTGATCAAGCAGAGGCATGGCCGGGTTTTTGATGGATGGAAAGAAACGAAGTTCTATCTCCCACCAACATACAAATGCACTCAGACAAGTCAGACAGATATTCCGGACCCCGGTGACGATTTGCACCCGAAATAGAAAAAAGAGCTCCTGCATGGTGGGCTCACACCCCTATATTTTAAAATACCAATATTCAAGGGAAACAATTTAAATCAGTGTATACTGTTTTCTCTTTTAACTCTTGAGGCATGTGCTGATCTGGATAACTATTATTACATGTACAACTAGGTGTGATCAGATTTTGTGGTATGGGAATCAGATTTTGTGGTATGGAATGGCCTTCAGAGACCACTTCCATTTGAACTCACTGTTTTTGCTTGCTGTCAACTGGTCCTTGTTACTGCAAGTTACCTCTGTACAAACACAACATACCTTTATTATCTGTTATTCTCCCTCTATTACTGTTTATGTTTTGGCTTAATTGGAAATATAATGATTTCAGATGTTGGCTTCCAAAATTACCCCTCATGACAATTGCTTTAAAGAAACTCAACCTGAAGACCGAAGGGGACATCTTTTTGCCCATTCACAGAGAAGGTATTAATTCTTTTTCTTTACAACTTAAGCTTTTCATTTCACAAACCCCCAAGTTTATTTGGAGCTGACATTCAAAAAGTGAAGTAGTGAGATGGTCAGAATAATGATTCCGCTCTTTGTCCTCTTTTTATTTTGCGACAAACCTTTTTCCTGGTTTGCCCACAGTCATTCTATTCTTTCTTTTCCTTTTTCCTTTTTCCCTTTTATTTTTCTTTTATGATACATGAAAAGAGAGCATATGGCAAGCTCACAACAAACTATACGAAAGTGGAACACAGTAAATGCAATACAACCGCAACAAACAAGGACTGAAATACTGCAAATAGATCACTTCTATTCCACAAGTTATAAATTAAGGCACATGAATATGGGAAAATTGTAAATTTAATTACATAATTAGCTTATGTATTAACAAACAAAACTCGGAGCAGAGTAAAAGAATTACAACAGAGATTAAAAAAAGTTAAACAGATCACTTTTATTCCTCAATTTAATCGAGTAGTCGACTGGTTTCGCCCTGCCTTGGGCTCATCAGGAGAATGGCTCCAGCTCCCAACCAGTATTTTTTTTTTTTTAGAAAAAAAAAAAATCATATTCAGAGTGGTGCATGATTTTTTTTTCAGAGTGGTACATGACATTCTGCCTTAATCGAGTTTTTTTCCTCTCTCTCTCTCTTCATATTCAGAGTGGTGCATGACATTATTCTGTACAAGTTTTGCGCAGGCTTCGTGCTCCTCTACCAGACTTCGACAACAAGAACTCCAAAAAACATCAAGACAGGAAATCCAATTCCAGCCATCTCTTCCCCACAAATCACGGTACTTGTTTTATGGTATTTACCTTTCCGTGTTAGCCGCTAGAGTTTCCTCCTCTCCCGCCAATTATCATACACAGGACCAAACCACCCACGGGCAGCTTTCACGCGCTCGGGCCAGGTAGCTTTTCCTGTCAAAGGCCCCCAACTCATGAATCTTTTAACCCCAGAGCTGCACTCGTTTTAACCCTCTGGTGTTAGCTTTTTTGCCTCACAGTAATTTTTTATTAATATTATTCAATGATAGCTCAACTCATGGGCTTGCTTTCCCTCATTCGGGCCCGCTAGCTTTTTCTGCCAAAGGCCTCTAGACCACTTGTCAGATGTAACCCAGTCAGTAGCTCGCACTCTAAACCCGGCGGTAGGTATTTCGATATGTTAGGCCATTCTTTGTGAACTTCTAATAAGCAGGTTCAGATTCTACTCACACAAGCTTTTAGTTCATTTTTGGGTTTTTCATTTTTCAAATTTTGTTTGGGTTTTTCATTTTTCAATTTTTTTTGGGTTTTTCCATTTTTCAATTTTTTTTTTTTTTGGATTTTTCAAATTTTCTATTTTTTTTTCGTTTTTTCATTTTTCAAAAAAGAAAAAAAAAAGAAAAAAAATCCTAGTTAACTAGTAGAAATAGAATTCCAATTGGCGCACTGAACCCTAAAGCAGACGACACAATACCTGAGTAGCTCCCTCAAAAGAAGGCCTATCAATATATACACTACTATCCAACGAGGGACTGGATAACCGAAAACCCACAGACCTAACACAAAGACACGAAGACGAAGGCCCAACCCAAAATTTCTTTTCAACCTGAACCTATATTTACCCGAATTCCAAGGACGATGAAGACGACAACTTCTATTATGATTAACACCCGAACCAACAACCAAACTTCCTATTCTAACACAACTCAGTTTATCAAAAAACACGAGAAAACGAAAACAAGAAACAAACTGCAGAGAGAACTTACCGAAAATTTTAGGCGCACAACGAACTATAGGATGTTTGCGTATGTTTTGTTGTTGACATTCTTGGACTATTTATATATATATATATATATATATATATATATATCTCCTTTACATATAAGGAAAAAGAATAAATGTTCTGCCTTTACTTTTTTGCCGTAATTACACACCTGCCATAGCGGGTGAAAGTACGTTTCTGCCCTTCTATACGGCGGTGGTATTAGGAAGCACTTGACCTTGGAAGCACCTGACCATATCTTTTCTTCTGAGAGAGACAGAGATTTGGTAACGTTGTTTGTATAGTAGGATTTTAGGGATTGGATCCCTACCGTTCGTTCGGACAGAGAGACAGAGATTATTTAAGAGTTAGACGAACGAACGAACGATAGGGATTCAATCCATAAAATCCTACGATCTAGACATAACCTTACCAAATCTCTGTCTCTCTGAGCTGAAAAGATATGGTCTGTCTCTCTCAGCTGAAAAGATATGGTCAGGTGCTTCCCAATACCACCGCCGTATACAAGGGCAGAAACGTACTTTCACCCGCTATGCATTATGTAAAGTGGTAGGTGTGTAATTACGGGCAAGAAGTAAATGCAGAACACATATTCTTTTTCCTTATATGTAAAGGAGATATATATATATATATATATATATATATATATATATATATATATATATATATATATAAATAGTCCAAGAATGTCAACAACAAAACATACGGAAACATCCTCTAGTTCGTCGTGTTCCGGTAAGTTCTCTCTGCAGTTTGTTTCTCGTTTTCGTTTTCTTGTGTTTTTTGATAAACTGAGTTGTGTTAGAATGGAGAGTTTGGTTGTTGGTTCGAGTGGTAATCGTAATAGGAGTTGTCGTCTTCGTCCTCCTTGGAATTCGAGTAAATATAGGTTCAAGGTTGAAAAGAAATTTTGGGCGTCTTCGTCTTTGTGTTGGTATGTGGGTTTTCGGTTATTCAGTCCCTCGTCGGATAGTATATATATTGATAGGCCTTCTGATAATGAGCAGTTTGAGGGAGCTACTCAGGTTTTGTGTCGTCTGCTTCAGATAGGGGTTCAGTGCGTCAATGGGAATTCTATTTATATTAGTTAACTGAGATTTGTTTTTCTTTTTTATTTTGAAAAATCCAAAAAAAATTGAAAAATGGAAAAACCCAAAAAAAATTTGAAAAATGAAAGAACCAAAAAGAAAAATCGTTTCCAAAAAATATTTCGCTTTCTTTTTCGTTTTTTAAAAATATTAGAATATGAAATCAAAAAATATTNACAAGCCATTGTTTGTTTGCCTTCATTGAGTTGAGTTGGAGTGCTGTTCGTAGGAGTCAAATTATGAACTACATTTATTCATCAGCAAATTGTTGTTTACTAAGTTTTACAAGATGCTTATGTGAGTTGTGACACTTTCGGTCAAGACAATCCAAAAGATTGGAAGAGGATATACATACAATATATAATTTTTTCAACATATATGCCTTTTTTTACCCATTGCATGCTGCTTTAAATGCAAATTAATATAAGCTTCTTAAGCAACTGTTTCATGGCTTGTATGCTACATAACATCCTACATTATTTATGTGATTTTATATCCGAGACATAGTTTGTTCATTCATAAGTATATGGATATTCCTGTTAATTTTTTGTTTTTTTTTTTTGGTGTGCATAGGAGTTTGACCTGTCATTGTCATGGTATAAGTGAACAGGACATTGTTTATTTGCCCACATTCAGTTGAGGGTTTTTCACTTGGACTCATTTTATAAACTATATTTATTTAGCTGCAGATTGTTGTTTAATATGTTTTGAAAGATGTTCATGAGTCTTATTGTGCAAATTAATATGTTTTCTATGAACTTATTACTTTTCTTAATGCTATGTAAATATGTTGTCATCGAATTTACATTGTTCATTTGTTGCCATCCAAATTAAAATATGTTTATTAGTTGTTAACTATGTCTGTTCCATAACCGAATTGCAGTTTAATATGTCTATAAGATGTCTATTTCTGCTTATTGTGCAAATCATTTTTTTGTATTGATTGACTACTTTTCTTAATGATCTTCAAATTTAATGTGTTAGCTAGATTATACATATATGTGTGTGTGCATATATATATATATATATATATATTTATATGTGTGTGTTTATTAATTAGTTCATTCTTGCTTCATTGATGTGTTTATTTTCAACACTTATTTTTACTTTCTTTATCAGTTACGTGAGGGTCTAACAAGTTAATGAAAGGGAGTGTCTTTATTGCTTCTGCTTAAACTTTGTTGTTTCTTTAGGCATGAATGGGTATAGGTCTGCTTTCAATTTTCAATTTTCAATTTTTGGGTAACACTAGACATGCAATATATATTCTTTTATATCTGTGCCTTTTCTTAATGATCCAATGAATATTAATGATTATGGTAGCATGCAACATAGTCGCAATCATTTATGCTCTTGGGGTTGGGAGCCTAGTTCTGAACACGATCCTAGGATAGTTTTAGTATTGACTTTGGAGAGTTGTTTTCTATTAAAGTGATTTTTGAGTGTGATGGGCTCAGAGTTAATCAGATTGTCTTTGTAAAGGCCTACCATCCAATGCTCTGTTGTGGTTTGATGGTGGTTTTGTGGTAGCCATCGTTGACATGGCTAATGGAATGGTCTTCAAAATTGAAGAGGGATTTCTTCACTACACAAGCTCGATTCATAACATTGCACCAATTTTGGATATGTGCATTGTTGATTACCTAATGAAAGACATGATCAAATGTTGCCTGTTCTGGGATGGCATCTAAGAGGACTGCTGAAATGGTTGGGCAGCATTCAACCTTCGTACCCGATAGAGGAAAACAACGGACGATTGCTGCCATGGGTACGACTCCACACCCTGTCAAAGCGATCGGGTCGGATTCAAGGGTGAATCCTGCTCAACCGGGGGAGAATGATGTAAAATAGTACCTATTATTCTTGCTATTAGAATATTTGGTAGTTTAATTAGTATCTATTATTATTATTAGCATTTAATATTTGTTTGGTATTTATGTTTAGTCTTAGTGAGCAAGTTATTATTAGGATGTAGGAGTCTTATATAAAGAACTCTCCCTCTTTTGTTCTCTACAGTTGATATTTGAATAAGAAAACATGTATTTGAGACTGAGATCTCTTCTCTTTATCCCCAGTCGTACGCTTCCATATATCAGTTTGACAATAATTTTTTTTTTTTTTTTTTTTTTTTCNCTGGAGATTGGCATAATATATAAAATATATGGTGCAGTACATGTCAAACAAGATTGGATGGTCAACCAATGAATGCATTTACTTTCTAAACAGTAAACAAAGAGGCAAAAAAAGTTTTATGGCTCGTAAAATTGACATGGCTAAAGCCTTTGATAGAATAGAATGGTCTTTTCTTATCAGAATCTATAGAAAGATGGGCTTTTGTGAAACTTTTCTGGCTTGGATTTGGGTTTGGATAAGTTCAACCTCATTTTTCTTTCAACATTAGGGGGTCAGCTTTGGGAAATCTTATTCCTTCTAGGGGTTTGAGATAGGGGGATCCACTATCCCCCTACTGCTTATTTATCTTAGTAACAGAAGCTCTTTCTAATTTGATTCATAATGCATGTTTATCTTCTAGCTTCTAGGGTATTAAGATCAGTAAGAACTCTTCTAGTATCTGTCATATTTTCTTTGTTGATGATGCTTTGATCTTCTGTCAGACTGATTCTTTTCATGCTTCAACCCTGCTCAATATCCTAAATATTTAATGTTATGTGTCTGGTGAAGCAGTGAACATGCATAAATCAAATGTTTTCTTTTCAGCTATTACCCATGATCATGTCAAAGCTGATATTTGTCAAATTCTCCATGGTAATGTAATTGCCAAAAACTCTAGGAGCTCGCTTGTTTATCAAATGATCCGTTCAAAATGAGTTTTTTTTGTTAACCATAGTTAATTTTGGAAAATGTATATGGTTAGTTGTTAGTGGAATTTATGAATATACTAAAATAATATTTAAAATAAAATGATTAAAATTGATTTGATGTAAAAGTAGGAGATAAATGATTGGAAATGATAGGTAGTTAAAATTATATGAGTGGATGAATAGTAAATTAAGGTTGATGTGATGTGTAAGAATAATTGGTTTGTATTATTTAATAATATGAGTAATATTAAAGATAGTGAGGTTGAGTTAAAGTTGAATTAGATTTTGAGTATGAAATAAATGTGAGCAAAATAATTGGTAAACAAGCATGCCCTAACTATCTGGGGCTTCCTATGGGAGTTTGAAGAAACAAAAAATATACCTTTGCGTTTGTTAAAGAGTGTGTGATCTCAAGAGTTACAAGCTGGAAAAATAAGTTCTTAGTCAGGCAGAAAAAGAAATTTTAATCACAACTGTCTTGAGTGCTCTCCCTGTTTATGATATGTCAGTGTTTAGGATATCTGTGGGGTTTGTCAGGATATTTAAGGAGTTAGTTGCTTTCTGGTGGGTAGAACTGAGGAGGGTAGAAACATTGGGCTCTCTAGAGTAGTTTAGCCAAGCATAAGTGGGAAAGGGGTTTAGGTTTTAGGGACTTAGGTGACTTGAATGAAGCCATAATTCTTAAGCAAATTTGGAGGTTGTTAACAAAGCCCAATTCTTTAATGAGCATGGTAGTGAGAGGTAGATATTTTTTTAGGCAGAAGTTCATGAAAATTAGCAAAAAAGATGGTGATTTTTAGATGTAGAATTGTAGGCTTGAAGCTATAAAGTCCATAGATTTTGGAATTAGGTTTCAGGTTGGTAATGGGCTATCTTTCAATGTGTGGGACTCACCCTGGATTCCAAACAACACAAACTTCAAACATGTTTGTCGCTTTGCAGGTGATAAGATACACTTGAGGAAAGCCTCTGACCTAATGTTGGCAGGTGGCAAAATATGGGACACTGAATTGATATTGAAAACTTTTAACCCCACTGATGCTGCCAACATCCTGAAAATTCATATAAGTCAAAGGAGCCCCAAGGACAAGCTGATCTGGCAATCTGACAGGAAAGGAATTTTCTCTGTCAAAAGAAGCTTATAATTTGACAAGCTTAAAGGTGATCCAACAGCACAACAAAGTGAAGATGGGAAATGAGGGATCCAACAGAGACAGAGGAAAGAAAATTGAACATCTCTAGAAGAAGACTTGGCATCTACCTATAAAGCCAAAGGTTAGGAATTTTCTTGGAACCAACAAGTTGGAGCCTGAAATGTGTAGCTTTTTATGATGGAGAGGAGTTGGCTATGTTCTCAGTTCATGCAGATTCACAGAGAAATCATCCTTGGGGAATCCCCGCTGCTTCAAACCAAGGAATGGTCGTTGCTTGGAGAGAAACAAGGATGGAAAAATGTTGATATCTTTGTTAGGAGTGAAAGCCTAAGGAAGCATTTAAAAAACAGAGGTGTCTTTGATTGTACTATTGTTGTGGTAGCTACTGACATTTTTTCTCTTGCTTCTGTGTTTGTTTCTGTTTCCTTTCTTCCTGTTTCTTAGGCTTTGGTTTGGTTTTGTTCTTTGATGGGGTTGGCCATGTAGGGGAGCTCTTTTTGAGCTATTCCTTTTCTTTCGTGTAATCTGTTGGTTATTCCTTTGTACATTGAAATGTTATTCTATTCAATTTGATGTTTGGTATTTATAAATAAAAAAAAAAATAAGTGTGAAAAAAATAAGAATGATCCCACATGTCCCTTTTCTATTCCATTAAAAATGATTATAGATTGATAACTGTGACAAAGGGAAAGATAGTTGATGGTGGTCCACCAAATAACTCCGGTTCAAGCAGGTTGGACCTCTAAAAAATCCGGTTGGGTCAAGTGATCTGATCACCTGAGATGCTATCCACGGCGGAGCATGTGACCTGCAAAAGAGATCGGAAGGTTCTCCAGACATTAACACTCTGACAATCAAGTTAGTGAGAGATCTGAAAGACGGAAATCGAGGCTAAAAGATAATTCATATATTAAGAGTTAGGGAACGGAAGAAGACCTTCATCATACCTTTTACCTCTATTTATAGTAATGATCTTGCACTAAATGTTGTCTTGGTGCCTAAGAAAAGGCTGCTCGAAAGTACAACAGGTTAACCTGACGGGCTGCCCAGAAGGGACCGTTGGCTGCCCAGATAAGTTGTATGAGATTCGTTCTTATCTTGATGACTAGGATTATCTTGATGCGTTCACATTGATTATATATTTCTGGTCTTCTGAATCAAGGTCAAGGTACCTTTTAAAGCCTTACTTCGGCCATCGGGTCATTTCAGGTCTCTAATCAACACCTAAGTGTTTGGGTCGTTTAATTGCCCTCTAGGTCATTCAGGTCGTTTTAGGTCTCCAATCAACACCAAGTGTTTGGGTCGTTTAGTTGCCCTTTAAGTTCTTCAGGCCGTTGTAGGTAATTTTAGCACCTTTAGGTCATTTAGTTCTTCATGTGGGTTGCATATTAGAGCTTCGGGTCGTTTAAGTTCACTTATTTAAGTCATTCGGGTCGTTTTAGGCAGTTTTTATCACCTTTAGGTCATTTAGCACATGGGTCATTGAGCATACTTGGGTCATGCTTTAGGTAATTTTAGGTCGAGTTTACCATTGGGTCACTTAGTACAATTCGGGTCTAACTTCCGTACTTAACACAAATATAGGTCGACTTTGGTACTTAGCACAAGTTTGAGTCAACTCTTGTACTTAGCACACACTCCGGTAGACTTTATCACTTAGCACACATTTGGGTCATCTTTATCACTTAGCACACATTCGGGTAGACTTTAGCATTTAGTACACATTCGGATAGATTTTAGCACTTTGTACATATTCGTGTCAAGTTTTGGGTTTTGGGTCATTTGGCTCGGTACTTGGGTCGAGTGATCACGACCCGGTCGGCTTGGTGACCCGACTGAATTAACTAGATTGAGTGGTCCACATCTAGCTATATTTGTACCTATATCAATAGTGAAGACTGCATTTTTTATAATTTATAGTAAGCAATCATGAAAAAAGAAAAGAAAAGAAAAGAAAAGAAAAAATTCAAAATCTCTAGCACGCAATATGGGAAATTTTTGTCATTCTATCACAGCACAGATATAGCATTATTAATTCACCAATATCCTCAACTCACAACCAAAAACATTTATACTTCTTTTTCATCAAGATAAAGCCAAGCCAAAAGTTATAGAAGGATAATACACATGACACAAACCTAAGCCATCGGCCATTAGCACGCGTCGCAACTCTTCCTACACGTCCCGTAATAATCAGGCGAACCAATCATGAAGACTGAGTTCCTCTGGCACTCACCAATGGCAGCCCACTGAGGGCAGTTGTCATCTTCATCCGTGCAATCTGCATCGTCCGATCGTGCCAAATCCTTTCCAGCATTTACTTGTTTCATATAGAAGAATTTAGTGGCACACCACATATCACCCTGAAGAACAGGGCATCTAGCATGGGAACTTGTCTGATCAGGGCCCGCATTAAGGTGTAGGTTGAAGAACACAATCGCATTCCCTTTACTAGGCTTTAGGATGTCGTTCTTCTGTGTGCAGTCGGACCACATTCTGTCCTGCAGTCAGTTTTCAGATGATGATGTAATAGTTTCACGAATGTATGCAGCATTGAAAAGGTTAATTACAAAAATGCCCTCGAGATTCAGTTAGGTTGCGAAGAAATGGAAAAACAGCATAACTGCCATGTAGCTACTTCTAGTGAAAGAGGACCAAAATTGAGATTTTGAAAGTACAAGATTACTCGCAATCTTGCCACAAAAACGCTACAGTCTTTCGAATTTACAAATGCCAGTATTTTTCAAAGTAAATAAAGGCCTTAGGGGGGTATGGACAATTTTAAAGATAAATTAATACTAAAAAGCTATCGTGTTAACAATTTTGGATGCTCTTTTACCTCTGACTCGGGGAAAAGAATCTGCCCACCCTGACTGACATTTGAGAGATACAAAACAACGGTTGCTAATAAAGGTTGGTCGACTTGCTCTTCGTCTTTGTTGCCAAAATAACTATATTTCTGTTGGGAGTCCTCGTGGCTGAAATTTAAAACAGACAACGGTTTGCTGTTCTCTGCCAAATAACAAATTACGTAATCATAAGAACGATAAAAATGGATTCATAAATGAAGCTTTTAATGTGGAAGGTAGATTTGTGTGGCAGAATATGTATACATACCTTTGGGGAGAAAAGTCCAAGCAGAAATTCTTTCCTCGATTACTTTAGTAATTTCATCCTGTGGACCAAACAGATTACAATTTAACTTTTAGATTAAAATAACAAGAGCACAGCTCAATATTACAACTTTCTGTAGCCAAAGAATCCAGTACAAGAGTATCAATGACAAGAGAAGTTCTGCGCATCAATTTTAGTATAATTAATTCCCAAAGAGAAGTTCCGCGCATCCACGTGAAAGCATTAATTTCTAACCATGTGCTTACAAACACTTAAAAAGTGTTTGTTGGAAAGCTGAAGGTGAAGAAAAAGAAAAATTCTTTCTTCTTTTTTTTTTTTTTTTTTTTTTTTTTTAATATATTTTGAAATGTTTGCTTCTGCTTTTAATCTGGTATAACTTACACTCTATAAGCAGCGGTAGTGGTACTTTAGATTTTTTGTTCTGCTTATGTTCTGATTTCTACAATGATAAACACACACTTACAACAACTTATTCCACATGCACTTCCATAAACTTATTCTACTTTTAACATTTGTTAGGAGTTCTAGTTGTCAGCTACTTTTTGCATGAACAAAAATAAATCACGTTTTTATATGTAAAAGATTTTCCAGAAGAACAGACACTACTGTACAACATAGCATCTCATAGCCACCATACCCTAATTCTTACATAGACCAGTCTCAGAAAATGAGAAACTTACATCAATGTCCATGGAAATACCGAACTTTTGAGAATCAACACCAGACGCAGAATAGCTTCTCTTTCCATCGACCTAAATCGACACATAATTTCAAAAATAAAGATAAAAGCAAAAGTAAAACGAGCAATAGAAGTTTATAAAACAGAAGATTTACCCAAGAAACCAGATGATCACACTCCTCCTCAGATAGAAAGTCCCTATACAAGAATACCCTGTCCCCCAAATATAATGTCATTATGTCTATTGTAATTTAAATATCACTGTAACTAAAAATTCATAATATGTTGTTTCAATGTCCAGATATATGCAACCAAGAAGACAATATTACACATCATTGCATAACTGAGGTGTATGCTTCACTGACATCAGTCTTCACTATAGCATAGGATTAATCACTACAACTACCCCTAAGGCTTAATCTGTCTCTCTTTTAAGAAAATCTCACCATATTATTACGAGCACTCTCTTGAAGTTTGCATCTTCTTGACTATAAGGTGAATTTGTATAATAGAAATATTTGAAATATAGCCATTTTTACACTTTGGTCTTTCGCTTTTACCTTTTCTTTTCTTTCATTCTTTATGTTGGTGGGAGGGGGGTGGGGGGAGATCAAATCTCAAGGGTATATTTGTAATTATGAGAAAATTGTTGGTTCTTGGATTACCTGACCTTGGTTGCCATGAGAGTCGAGCAACTCGTGAAGGATCAAGACTTTTACGCTGTATTTGATAGCCAAGTCGAATATGCCCATCTTGGTTTGTCTCTTTAGTTCTCAACTCTTTCGGGGTACTGAAATTATGAATGCAATACATTACATTACTTTTGGATGCTTGCTCTTTCTTCTTGTTGGAAGCAATAGTTTAAGAAATTCTTAATGCCTAATGCAGTTTGCAGAGTTATAATTCCATCATATGAGCAACACCTGAACTGCGCTGATATTTTGTCCAGTAAAGACCAATAATTATATAGCCTCATATGAGTCTAAACCTAACGAGTTAACCATGACACAGTATCCACAAATATCTAAATCCATGAAGATGTAAATTTCAACTTACCATTGCCAGTCATAATAAACGCTTAAAAAATATGAATATTCATAATGACACCCTTGCAAGGAAGAAGCTTAGCCCCTTTACTGCAATCATCATCACTTAATAACGAATGTGTATTTGTAGCCGACAAATTGAAACCCAGTCTTCGTCTTTTTTTTTTTTTTCNATAGGATGATCAATAAGCTAAAATAAAGATAAATGATACAAGAAAAACATATACGAATTTCAATAAACAAACACCTGGAACATTTCTTAGATATTATCATAAAAATAGAAACTATATACCTAAAATGATTTGGAAATTAACCAATTGCAAGTACCATAATGTTTCAATTCGAATGAAAGCAAAAAAACAAGAGGAAGATTTCATGGGGTCTCTTACTCAAGAGAAAAGGAGCTACCGAAGACAACTGCAAACAAAAGTATGCGGTTAATTGTGAAGTGTGTCGCCATTGATGACGGTGTTGTGAAGTGTAAAGCAAAGGGTTGGCAATTGAAACTTGGAAGTATCTATTTTTTTTGGCAGGAACCTTTTGCTCTTGAAAGAAAATCTCCCAATTTTTTTTTTTTTTATTATTATTATATATATTTTGGAGAGAGGGGAAAAAGATTGGGATAATAGACATGGCAACCATGCGGGCCGGTTCAGGATCTGGCCCAGTTCGGCGGGTCGTCGGGCCTCACAAGTTGGACCCAGAATCGGCCCGACTACATTTAAGGGTCAATTCATTGAACTAGTCCGACTAAGCGGTTATTGAACACTCCACTACCTCCAAAGATTTGCTTGTTAAAGTCACTATATTCGAACTACCTATTCTACAAGTTGTACTCTTATATTTCTCCTTTAAGTGTTGGGTCTTTTCACTAATTCCCGTTACTCTCACGTTCTCATGAGAGTGTAGCGGTCCTTGCCAAGACGTGGCTTGTAATTCATTTTTGATATATGAGGCATCTTGCACACTTGACACTACACCCAAGTTCCCATGGAGATGTAATGGTCCCTACCAATAGAGGCGGACGGACATGTACCAATGGTTTAAGTATATTTATTTGATTTTGCCCCCCTAACCCATTAACTAAAATATATTGTATTTGATTAGGTGGGCCTAGACCAAGGCCCATGAATATATTTAAAACAACCCAACCCAACTTTCAACTTTTTATGTATTATAATATTATATTTTATCTTTATTAATATTTAATCAGACAGTATTGAGTTTTCCACTTTTCTTTCTTTCGCAGTTCAGTTCGCACAGGCAAGCAAAATCTATTTACGATCGGTGATCATTACCATATTAATATATTTACGGTTGTGATAGATTGTCAACTGCAAGAGCTAAACAACATATTTCGTGAGCATGCCGTGAACCTACTTGTTCTTAGCTCTATGTTTGATCCTCGCAATTCTCGATTGTCTTTTGATATAGACGACGCTTGCCGTCTTGTCAATGAATTTTATCCCAAAGACTTAGCGGATTATGAAAAAGATTTTCTGCAAGTTCAATTGCGACATTATGAGATTGATGTTCTCAAGCATTCAGAATTTCAAAATCTGTGTACTATCTCTGATTTGTGCCAATGCATGGCGAAAAGTAGAAAATCCTTGATATATCCGTTGATTGATAGATTAATAAGGTAGATTCTTACTCTTCATGTGTCTACGGCGACCGCAGAGCGTGCATTTTCGGCTATGGCTATCATTAAATCCAAACTTCGAAATAAAATGGAAGATGACTTTCTTGTAAATTCTTTGACTATCTTTGTTGAAAGGGAAATTGCAAGATCTATTACTACCGAGTCAATCATCGATGGGTTTCATGACTTGAGAGAACGTCGAACACAATTCTAATAGTCACAAAGTTTGAACGGTATGTATTTTCTTAAACTTTTTGTTTTCTATTCTAGGAATGAAACTTTCTCTCTTTAATGATGTATGTCATTATTGAAAATTATTTGGTCCCCCCCCTCCCCCCTAATTAAATTTTCTAGATCCGTCCCTGCCTACCAAGATGACGCAGTCGGATCTTGCGGCGCGCCACTCAACGGGTGGCGTTCTAACATTTGCACGATTTCTTATGTGATCCATAATCACGAGAGTGGCAAAGTTTTATGTTGGCCGTCAACATAACGCAACCATCCTCATTTACACTGGCTCAGGACAGTCAACTATAAACTCTTAGAGAGTTTATTGCATGCGTATTTTCATACATTGATTACATAATTTATTTATTATTTTTAAAATGAAACCACATCTATATATATATAGGGTCACGCTCCGGTGAGAATGGTGCTCAGTGAAAGAAATAAGAATAAATCATAGTCATTCGATCCGATCATCCAACAACACAAATAAAACCAATTTTTTACACTTACTAAGGGTAATTTAGACATTTTTTCAACCAAGCACATCAGTGGGTCCCACCCCACACATCCCATTCCAACACTGACTCACCTCGGTTATCTCTTTCACCACCCACTCATGACTCACCTCGATTCTCTCTCTCTCTATAACCACCCACTTACATAGATTCTCTCCCTCTCTCCTCCCAACACACACATCTGCGTGCTCACTTTTTTCTCTCATCATCATCATCACATACACACACACACACATATTGTATTTGCGGGGTGGAATCTGGTAATCGTCGCCGCGCTGTTGATCGCCGGCGGCCGACCGAACTGATTCTACCGTCGTCGTTGGTCAGCAGCGAGTTGTTGGGATCTGTGAGGATCGTTATGTACAAATCACGAATTCAATAGCAAACGTAAACCTATGCGCAGCGGATCTAAAGGTTTGACGTAGAGAACTTACGGCTTAAAATTTATGTAGATCTGGTTGACCACGAACGGTTGACCGCAATTGATTGACCGCAACACGCGTCTTGGGTTGCACGAACAAGATCAGATCAAAACTGGATCAAACGGATGCAAACAGATCAAAACGAAATTTTCAGCCTGGGAGCTTCCGGCGGCGCGTGAGGGCGCGTCCGGCAATCTCGGCGGCGACGGAAAACTCTCGTCGAGACGGTCGTCTGGGTATACTATAAGTCTCAATCGGACTTCCGGTTAGTTCTGTAGGTCAAAATATATTTCGTCTCGGTTTACCTACAGATCTTCTACTGTATTACTCAATACACCCTTCTTCAACTTGTACCAGTGGAGCAACAAGAAGAAGATAAAGCTCGAATGAGATCTAGAGAGAGAGGCGTGTTTCACGTGAGAATGAGACTTCTATTCTCTTCTCATGAGCTTAATGATGTATATATAGAGCTACAGTAGGGACCCTAAGGAGATTAGGAAAAGGGCTCCTTAATTAATTAGACTAACTGTGGGCCAAACCCACTCCTCTAATTAATTAAATAATATTAATGGGCCACCAACATTATATTATTGCACTCCCTTTCCCTAGCCCAAATTACATTTGAGACTCCAATAATAATTACTCGATTTACCTCCCCACGTTTAAGATATAATGTCCATTAATTAATTCGATTACTGACAATCAAGAATTAATTAATTTATTATTATTTCACCGAAGCTAGCGCTCGTTCATCACATTCTTATTATGCCGGAATTTAATCCACCTGCAGGGTTTAGCATAACAATCCTTCATGAACTCACTCCGGGGACATCATCAAACTAACGCACATGGTGACCGTAAATATCCTAACAGCACATCCTATATATAATAATATTACCCAAAACAGTAGGAATATTAATCCAGCGAACTGAACCTCACCCATGTGAATCAAAGTAATATATATTATATATATCTGCCTGTTTAATATCTTACGGGTTAAGAGAACGCAGTAATTAACCGAGGCCTAGTTCATTTACGACGATCAGTATAAAATGAACTTCTCCTCTCTGGGATCCTGTTCAATACATAAATGTACTAGTGCAACTAATCAGTCAAGACAAACTGTACAGTTGACACTACAACCGTTCGGATGGGGTGTTCATGTCCATCTAGGTTGTGAACAACTATTTTTGTTCGCAAGTGACTGATAGAGTGATCTTCGGTTCGCCCGATGACGACCCACCCTATCTAAGTGCAGAACAACAGAACGTAGAACTTGTTTAATCTAACATGATCTCATTCATAAAGGGTAAATGTGTAATAACATGCAAAGCCAAGCTTTCAGTATATAACATTAACAATCTCCCACTTATACTTAAAGCTTTCGCTTTTACAGTATAGTCCTATCAATCCGTTATTCTAAAAGACCTATGTCGATCCTATTGCCATGCTCATGACTCCCATTCCTTCCACGTGTTTGACGAAGACCTTCCCTGGCAAACTCTTCGTGAAAGGATCCGCTAGGTTGTCCTCTGACGCAATCTTGGCAACATCAACGTCTCCTCTACCAACGATATCCCGAATCAGATGGTATTTGCGCTCTATGTGTTTGCTTGCCCTGTGGGCTCGAGGTTCTTTTGAGTTCGCTACTGCTCCACTGTTATCACAGTACACGGTGATACCACGTGGCAAACTCGGTATAACCTCTAAGTCCACTAAGAAGTTCCTGAGCCAAACTGCCTCTTTCGCTGCCTCTGAGGCTGCTATGTACTCGGCTTCCATGGTGGAGTCTGCCACGCATTTCTGCTTAGCACTCCTCCATGAAATGGCTCCACTTCCCAAGGTAAACACATAACCTGAGGTTGACTTACTTTCATCCTTATCTGACTGGAAATCGGAATCACTGTAACCCAGAGGTAACAAGGTGCCTGCACGGTAAACTAACATGTACTCCTTAGTCCTTCTCAGGTACTTGAGTATATGCTTCACCGCAGACCAATGTTCCCGTCCCGGATTACTTTGATATTTAGCCACCATGCCAACGGCGTAGCTAATATCCGGCCTTGTGCATAGCATTGCATACATGAGACTTCCTACTGCCGAAGCATAAGGAACTGTCTTCATCTCCTCTATCTCCTTAGACGTCTTAGGAGACATCTCCTTAGATAGAGGTATTCCATGTCTGAAAGGTAACATACCTTTCTTGGAATCCTGCATGCTAAATCTGGCTAAGACAGTATCTATGTATGAAGACTGGGATAAGCACAATATTCTCTTCTTACGGTCTCTAATGAGCCTAATACCAAGAATGTGTCCTGATTCACCTAAGTCCTTCATATCAAACTGCTTAGATAACCACACCTTTACGTCTGACAACTCCTTCTTACTGTTTCCAATAAGCAGTATGTCATCTACGTAAAGCACAAGAAACACCACCACGCTCCCACTGATTTTCTTGTAAACACAGTGCTCATCCGGACATTGAGTGAACCCGTACGACTGGATCACCTCATCAAAACGGATGTTCCAAGATCTCGAAGCTTGCTTCAGTCCATAAATAGACCGATTAAGCTTACACACTAGATGCTCACGACCTTCAGCAATGAATCCCTCTGGTTGCTGCATATAGATGTCTTCCTGCAGGTTCCCATTAAGGAAAGCTGTCTTGACATCCATCTGCCAGACCTCATAGTCCATATGAGCGGCTACAGCCAAGAGAATCCGAATGGACTTAAGCATAGCTACTGGCGAAAAGGTCTCATCATAATCAATACCCTCGATCTGGGTATAACCTTTCGCAACAAGCCTAGCTTTAAAGGTTTGCACCTTCCCATCCAATCCTCTCTTTCTCTTATAGATCCACTTACATCCAATGGGTCGTACCCCATCGGGTAGTTCTACAAGATCCCAGACCTGATTGGAGTCCATTGACCCCATTTCAGCTTTCATTGCAACATTCCATGAATCTGCATCTTTATCTTGGAGTGCCTCATCGTAAGTTCTTGGGTCCGATTCTAGGCCTCCTGGAACTGAGTCTGACGACTCTCCAAGACCTATCCATCGGTCGGGTAAATGAGAAACCCTCCCACTGCGACGAGGCACTGTCTGCACTGGTACACTCTCAGTGTGTCGTGTTGCAGTATTATGTGATGTATCTACTTGCGCACTCGGTGGGGAACCATCGCTTTCACCCCTTAACTCCTCTAAGACTAGTCTACTCGCGGGCTTATGATTCATAATATAGTCTTCTTCCAAGAATCTAGCGTTCGTCGAAACGATCACCTTCTGATCCCCGGGACTATAAAATAATCCACCTTTCGTTTCCTTGGGATAGCCTACGAAAACTCGTGCTTCCGAACGTTTCTCCAACTTGCCAGGTTCCTGCACTAACACGTGTGCAGGACTACCCCATACCCGAATATGTGAAAAGCCTGGCCTACGCCCTTTCCACAATTCGTAAGGAGTAGTATCAACTGACTTCGATGGAACCAAGTTCAGAATGTACGATGCTGTTTCCAGCGCCATTCCCCAAAACGAATCTGGTAACCTCGAATAACTCATCATAGATCTAACCATCTCCATAAGTGTCCTATTTCTTCGCTCTGCAACCCCGTTCTGCTGGGGCGTGCCGGGTGCAGTCAGTTGGGATTCAATCCCAGCTTCCGATAAGTATGTCCTGAACTCTCCAAAAAGGTATTCGCCACCTCGATCAGAACGAAGTGACTTGATACATTTACCATGAAGCTTCTCCACAACTGCCCGATACTCCTTGAATTTCTCAAAGCATTCGGACTTGCGGTGCAACAGATAAACGTACCCAAATCTCGAGTAATCATCTATGAAAGACACATAGTACTCGAAACCTCCTCTAGCCTGGATCGACATAGGACCACACAAATCAGAATGAATCAATCCTAGCACTTCTTGGCTCCTATACCCCTTTGCCGTAAACGGCCTCTTGGCCATCTTACCTTCTAGGCATGATTCGCAAGTTGGATAGTGCTCTTCCAATGGACCGAGATGTCCACTGGCCACTAACTTTTGAATCCTCCTAAGGTTGATGTGTCCAAGTCTAAGGTGCCACAGATATGCTTGATTCATCTGCGAAGACTCCTTCCTCTTATTAGATGTAGTTATGACATTATTCAATTCATTATGTTGCACTGTGGGAGAGTTCGGTTTGAGAACATATAAATTGCCAACTAATGAACCACAACATATGAAACGATTTTCAAAACGAATAATAACCATGTCATCAAACGAAACTGAAAAACCATCCATAACGAGTTTAGAAACTGAAACAAGGTTCTTTCTAAAACTAGGAACATAAAGGCAATTTCTCAAAACCAAACTACTACTATCGAACGATAAAGTAACGTCTCCCACTGCAACAGCCGCCACTTTCGTAGCATTGCCCATGTAGACGGTGATCTCTCCCTCCCTAAGTCGCTTGGTTTCCTGGAACCCCTGCAAAGAATTGCAGACATGATCAGTGGCTCCAGTATCTACACACCAGGTTCTGGTAGATACAACCGCTAAACATGTTTCTACGACATTAACGAGAGAGTTACCTTTCTTGAGGAGAGGGCAATCGACCTTCCAGTGTCCTGACTTATTGCACTTGTGGCATCTTCCTTTCGGTTTCTTTGCCACAGCCTGAGGGGTCGGTCGTGGGTAAACCGGAGCATCCTGTGCCTTCACCTTTCCTGCAGACTTCTTTCTCTTCCTGCCCTTGTGAGGCCTGGAAGGTCCAGCCTGCTCGGCGACTAGCACCTGAGGTGCTTGAGTGAATAAGGCCTCCGCCGACTGAAGCTCTGCAAGCAGTTCTGGAAGAGCCATATGCATCTTGTGCATGTTGTAGTTCAACCGGAACTGATCAAAGCTCTTCGGCAGAGATTGGAGCATAATATCAACCTGGGTTTCCCCGTCAATATAACCTCCCATAACCTCAAGCTCATTGAGCTGCGCCATAACCCTGAGAGCGTGCTCCCTTACGGGTGTGCCCTCGGCCATGCGCGTACTCATCAGAGCACTCAAAGCCTCTTGCCTAGCAGCCCTAGACTGATGTCCGAACAGATCCCTGAGATTGAGAAGTATATCTGCTGCAGTGTCCTTAGACTGATGCTGATGTTGAAGAACATTCGACATAGAAGCCAGAATGTAACACTTCGCCATCTCATCAGCCTTCTTCCACCGAGCATACTCCTCTTTCTCTTGCTCAGGAGCATCAGCCGCCGGCACCGCCGGGCAAGCATCAGTGATAGCAAACTTATAACCCTCAACAGTCAACCCTATGTCTAAGTTCCTCTTCCAATCAATGTAATTAGGACCAGTAAGCTGATTTTCTTTTAGAATGACAGACAACGGATTGAACGACATGATGAATATCCTGAGAATCATGCACATAAATTTTACAGATTAAACACTTTTGAATTTAACTGTTAATATTGATATCCTCAAAACAACATTAACTTAAATCCACCGACATCTATTACACCTTGTGAGAATGCATGCTACGAGGGTCGCCCTACAAACTCGCATTTTGTAAGAGAAGGGCTTTTCTAAGGCCCATTAATTTCCATAAGTCAAAACTAAATTCATGACGAACGAAATTAATAGTCGGTCTCCATTTGGCCATGCAATAGAATTCAGGGACCCCGAGGGGGGTTAATAAATTTAATCGCATTCTAAGTGAATCACATTTCTCGGTCCTAAGGTCGTCAAATTTGATTATACGTCATCCGAGGGGAAGCTCGTACGCTCTCATAAGATTTCCTCTAACCGTATACTTTTAGAAATTTGTCCTGGTAATTTCCTACAATTAATTTTAGCAATGTCACCCGAGGGGGAGCCCATAACCGCAATTAATTGATTTACCGACAAATTAGAAATGGAGGCCTTAGGAATTTTACAATTAACTTTAATTTAAAATTCCTTCTCAAACTTAGTATAATTTAATGAGGATTTTTAACTATTTATACAATTTCAAATTAATCTATGTTAATGCAATAATTAATTAACATGCATATTAATTCATGCAATTCTAAATTAATCTATGTCAATGCAATAATTAATTAACATGTACAATAATTTATGCAATTCTAAATTAATCCATGCCAGAACATAATTAATTACATGCATAATTTATTGACACAATTCTAAATTAATCCTATGCATTACATAATTAATTAACATGCATAATTAATCTTGCAATACTAAATTAATTCCATGCAAAAACATAATTAATTAACAAGCATAAATAATAATTTAATGACATAATAAATTTAAATAAATAAATAAATAAATCCACTATTATGGCCATTAAATATTGAGTCTCCTTAAACAAAGAAACTGTGACAGTTCTTTTCCCTGTTCAACTGGAACTCCTTTAAGCAGTAGAATCCTGGTTGATCTTGTACTGCTTGATCATCAAGGCAAAAACGAACCACCAGCTGCCGCCACCAGTCCGCCGCCGCCGGTCACCGGTCGCCGCCTGCCGGTTCGCCGGAAAAAGCCAATTTTTTTTTTTTTTTTTTTCGAGGCTCGTTGATCTCTTGTGATCTCCCGGTTATCAACACACGATCACAACACGAAAAATATAATTTACAAAATTACATAATTCGATCCTAGATCCAACGAATGGATGTACATGTTTTCTAAACAAATAATTAAATCTATCCGGTCAACCCCCGGGCGAATAATTATTACAAACATTCATCCATAAATTCCTCGACATGCCCGAGGCTTTAAAAACAAATTTAAAACCATACATCACATTCAACAACATTCATCAAACACATAATCGGCCATAATAGTGGATTAACTATTTTCCTGCAAAACCGAGTTATGCAAATATAATCCAATATATGGCTGCGTTTGAACACATCTTGTCAAATAAAGCCGTAAAAATTCGAACTTTGTACAAAACGAATTAACCAAGTGCTCTGATACCACTTGTTGGGATCTGTGAGGATCTCGTTATGTACAAATCACGAATTCAATAGCAAACGTAAACCTATGCGCAGCGGATCTAAAGGTTTGACGTAGAGAACTTACGGCTTAAAATTTATGTAGATCTGGTTGACCACGAACGGTTGACCGCAATTGATTGACCGCAACACGCGTCTTGGGTTGCACGAACAAGATCAGATCAAAACTGGATCAAACGGATGCAAACAGATCAAAACGAAATTTTGCTGCCAGACACCTTCCGGCGGCGCGTGAGGGCGCGTGCGGCGTCGGATTCCGGCGACGTCGGCGGCGATGGAAAGCTCTCGTCGAGACGGTCGTCTGGGTATACTGTACGTCTCAATCGGACTTCCGGTTAGTTCTGTAGGTCAAAATCAATTTCGTCTCGGTTTACCTACAGATCTTCTACTGTATTACTCAATACACCCTTCTTCAACTTGTACCAGTGGAGCAACAAGAAGAAGATAAAGCTCGAATGAGATCTAGAGAGAGAGATGGTTTCACGTGAGAATGAGACTTCTATTCTCTTCTCATGAGCTTAATGATGTATATATAGAGCTACAGTAGGGACCCTAAGGAGATTAGGAAAAGGGCTCCTTAATTAATTAGACTAACTGTGGGCCAAACCCACTCCTCTAATTAATTAAATAATATTAATGGGCCACCAACATTATATTATTGCACTCCCTTTCCCTAGCCCAAATTACATTTGAGACTCCAATAATAATTACTCGATTTACCTCCCCACGTTTAAGATATAATGTCCATTAATTAATTCGATTACTGACAATCAAGAATTAATTAATTTATTATTATTTCACCGAAGCTAGCGCTCGTTCATCACATTCTTATTATGCCGGAATTTAATCCACCTGCAGGGTTTAGCATAACAATCCTTCATGAACTCACTCCGGGGACATCATCAAACTAACGCACATGGTGACCGTAAATATCCTAACAGCACATCCTATATATAATAATATTACCCAAAACAGTAGGAATATTAATCCAGCGAACTGAACCTCACCCATGTGAATCAAAGTAATATATATTATATATATCTGCCTGTTTAATATCTTACGGGTTAAGAGAACGCAGTAATTAACCGAGGCCTAGTTCATTTACGACGATCAGTATAAAATGAACTTCTCCTCTCTGGGATCCTGTTCAATACATAAATGTACTAGTGCAACTAATCAGTCAAGACAAACTGTACAGTTGACACTACAACCGTTCGGATGGGGTGTTCATGTCCATCTAGGTTGTGAACAACTATTCTTGTTCGCAAGTGACTGATAGAGTGATCTTCGGTTCGCCCGATGACGACCCACCCTATCTAAGTGCAGAACAACAGAACGTAGAACTTGTTTAATCTAACATGATTCTCATTCATAAAGGGTAAATGTGTAATAACATGCAAAGCCAAGCTTTCAGTATATAACACTAACACGAGTGTCCTAATCGGCCCAACCACCACTGTCAGTGCCACGAGACGGGAATGGGAACGTCGACAAGCCTGTCGTTGGAGCGGCCCACAAGATCTGCCCTTTAATTGTTCAGTAATCAATTTGATAGAAAATGCGACGAAATAAACTAACGCCATATCACAAACAGTCCGCCTAAAAAATTGACTTTTTAACACCCCGAACAATTATAATATTTGAACGATCTCACTTGCTCGACTATAGAGTGAGATCGGTATTTTCAGATTCCCGAGACATATTGGTTATGGGAATTTATATGCTTAAGTGCTCGTTAATTTTCAAGTGTTCCAGTTCAAAGTTCGACTTTAAGTTGAAAGTATTCTCGATCAAATTCTAGTCAGTAAGTGAACCAGCTTTAGAAATTAATTCCGGTCCGTTTATTTCAGAAAGGGACTTTATAAGTCAGAATTAATTAATTCAAGTTGACTATTAAATCGGAGTCGAGTATACTCCGAGAAATCGTCCAAGTAAGTCGTGACCGGAACCGAGTATGTTCGGTCACGAGCCTCGAAGCCCTAGTAGCCGCGCCCCATCAATTATCGAGCCTTAATAGTATAACACTTAGAATATCTCTAAGTGTTCTAATGTCCAAGACCAATCCATTAATTTGGATTTACAAGTGATCACTATTCGGTCTAGAAGTTAAGTAGCCTCGAGCCCTAGTCTCGCTCCGAATATAGCCGAGTCTTAGTAGCATAATACTTAGAAATTTTTCTTAAGTGTTGTGATGCACTAAGTCAAGCCCTAGAACCCAAGTCCCTCGACCCTAGCATTTACCCGAGCCACTCGCGTCCAAGGGTCCCGAGCCGAGCCTAAGGCATAGCCGAGTCATGTTCTATCCTTGGTTGAGTATTGGGCATGTCTTTATAAATATTCTAAGTGTTCAAGCTTCAAAATTCAGCCTTGGTCCAAGTATCACGCGAGCAGCCCGAGCAGACCCGCAGCCCAAACCTCACGCCCAGGCCCAGTGCCGTGTGCAGCCCAGACAGCGCCCAGGCCCAGCGCTGGCAGCTCACAAGTCCACTTTCGAGCCCAATTGGTGAAGTTTCAGCCCACTTCCACTGAGCCCAAATTTGTGTGATTTCAACCAGGTTACTAAGGAGCCATTTCAGCCCCTTTGGCCCTAGAGAAGTCTTGGTCAAAGTCAAATAAGTCTTGGTGAGATAGTGGAGCAAATTGAATATTTTAATGCATTGGGTAAAGTCATGTCCCCCATTTACTTATGGAATCCGACCAAGACACCTTCAAAACCACCTAGAAGGCCACCAAAAATCGTGCTTAGTGTTGCCCCATCAGCCCCAAGGTCAGCCCTTCATCCCATGAGCTTGGAAGAGTGGGAAAGACCACTTAAATTGTCCCCATTGACCAAGTCTTGAGACCTCAGCCCCTTATGTCTATATAAGACCATTTCTTCAGACATTGTAAGCTCTTAGACTCATAAACACTCGACCATATAGAGAGGAATAGATAAGAAGGCCGAGCACCACCCTTAGCCACCACCACACGCGCGCGCGGCCCGAGAGGAGGGAGCAACGAGGTTCAGCTGGTTCCAGCTCTTCTTCTCTCATGGCTTATCACTTTCAGAGCATTCCTTGGATTTTTATAAGCCTCTTGAGTTCATTTATTCCAGCCATTAACACCCAAGTCAAGCCCAAACCCCTCAAGGCCGCGAGTGACCCGAGCAAAAGCCCTAGCGGCCATTTTTGCATTTGGAGAAGGTTAGCTCGTGTCCTTTGCTTTCCCTAGTCATTTTATGATAATTTAAGATTTATCATGAAGAGAAATGAACTCATGCATGTGTTTTAATATGAGTTTCGAATTTTAAGAAATTAAGGACTTAAATTCGGATTTTTAGTACATTGCATGGTAAAGACAAGTTTGATAGCTCAATGTGCCCTATAAATCATTAAAAGTTAGTGTATAAAATTGAGCATGTTTGGAGTTCGTTTGTTCAGTCAACTCGTTCATGATTTTATGTGAAAATTTCACCTCCGAGCCTTATCTTGATGCATGCGAGTATAGCCCTTGTTTTCAGCCCCATTAGTCATGTTTTATGTTGCTCATAACTCGGCCTTAGTCATATTTGGTAGATTGAGAAGTTGGTTCGGTGACCTAATGTCCGTATGTGCCTTATCGGCCCTACCGGACCAAGTCCATATGCTCGAGTTACCCCAATATTTTATGTGCTATTTATATCTTTTATATATATATAATGTTGATATGAGTGCATGTCACCGGAAAAATGGCCAGATGGCCGGCAAGGGCCGGCCATGGTCACTGGCCGCGCATACCGCGCGCGCAGTGCCGACCCCGTGCCTACCCGTGCCCTACAGAGGTTAAAACTGCCCCTGCTCGTGCCCGCGCCCTGTAGGTGCGATGCGCAGCAGCTGCAGTGCACGTGACCATGCCCGGCAGCGCGAGTCTGTGACTGCGAGCGTGGTGTCGGCACCCATCGTGCTCAGCCCACGCGCACAACGCCCGGTTGCGCCGTGCCAAGTCCCAGCGCATGAGGCCTCGCGCCAGAGCCTCGTGCCGTGCCTAGGACGACCCGAGTAGGGTCTGTCGAGCCCAGTCGCGCCAGTGTCGTGCCAACCCCACGACCCCGTGCACCAGTCGGCCTCGGCCCGTGCCCCAACAGCACGCCGAGTGCCCAGAGCCACCCGGGACGCCCGGTAATGCGCGAGACGCGTCTGGCCACGCCAGTCCCGTATCTGTTGAGTCTAGTTGGCCTCGGGACGTGCCCCAGCAGCGCGCCCGCGTGCCCAGAACCCTCGGGGACGCCCGACAGCGCCCACGTAGGGTCAACCCGTGCCTGTCTCGAGTCAAGGTGTAATATCCCATTCAGTAATTAATAAAAGTAATTATTTCAGTTCTAAGTTAGAACTATTTTACTTTTATTAATAATGATCTTTTATATATCTAAGTGTAACGCCCCGTTTTATTTTAAAGAATTTATCGAATTAATTTATAAAAATCAGAGTTATTTTTTTTTAAAATTCAAATTAAAAACATTTAACGAGAAACGGGCGCTACTTGCTAACGACAACAGATAAACACATCCAACAAACAAAAGAATCTACACATGCTCGGACTGACGATATAAAATAATCCCATAAAATCATAAGTCTCAAATCATTCAAATAGGTCTAGCATGAATCAAGGTTCAACCAAAACTTAAACATAATTCGAAAGCGGAAGCAAGAAATAATCCAAAGTATATGAAAGCAAATAAATAAGCAATAAGTTTCAAACGGAAGCATAAGACATCATCAAATAGTGACCACCATCTTGCTTGTCCTACGCCACCACCTCCAGCTCGTCTCAACCTAGAACAAAGGAAGAGGAAGCACAACAAAGAAAAATAATGGGGGTGAATATAACCAACAAGCTCACCATTATCGCACAATTATCCCGTATAATTATTTTAAAAGCAGAGTAATCACAGTATACAGTATGCACAGAATTCATAGCCTAAACCCCCTACCCGGCCCTATCACAAACCTCCTATGTACATACAACAACCTTCCGGATACAACGGCATGGCTGTAACTGGAAACCTTCCCACCCCCGGGTACAACGGTTCGTAGGATCCTTTCCAGGAGACAGCAGAGATGTTTTTCCCCTTCCGGGTACAACGGCTTGGGGCGTCCCTCCCGGATACAACGAGCAGGCGACCTCCTACTGCTTTCGCATTTATCAAAGGCACTATCGTTTGGGATATCTAGACTAGATTTCTCATGCATACAACATTTTCAAAAGAAACATTACACGAAATAGTAAGTGCGATAAATATGGAATACATCACAATGTACCCACCTGGTTGCAGCGACAGTTCAAAATCACAAATCTCGAATTGAGGTGAGGTCAACACCTCTAAACACCTACATTAAGTCCAGATACTAAAGTCAACACTTTGATCCAGACCTAAGTAGAAAATTCACAATTTGACTTAGCCGAACTTGAGTCGACTAAGTGGTTCGTGAAGTTCTGTGGATCTGGGAACACTAGGACTTAGACTCGATCAAACCACATATTTAAGTTCACACAATTGTAAATGAAAGACAATCAAACGAGCCACAAGTAAACACATAACAAATTCGGTCAACAACACTTAACCAAAATTTAATATAGAAATCAATTTTCAAAATTCACACTTGTATTAGAAGGCCAATCAAATCAACGAGTTAGGCTCTGAAAATTTTATAAAAACTTCACCTCCCAGCACTTAGTAAAAAAACCAAGTTCCAGCCTCAAAATCGTTACACACAATTTTATAAAATTCAAACAAGTTTTTCAATAAAAACAAGCCTAAATTAGAAACACATGATAATGAACGATTCAGGCCATGAAATTTTTATCTAGAGAACATCAGCATATGAACAGCAACATATAAAAATATCAGCCTTAGACACTCAACATGTGAATTTATAAAATTAAAACAACATTCCGCCAATTATTGAATTTCTATAAGAACTGATTCTAAACGAACTCCAAAAATTCCAATATTTTTACAGATTGCTAAACAAAACATAATCAGCATCTCAACCAAAATTCAGAATTTTTCAGCTTCGTACCAATTTATCACAATTAAAACAAATTTGGGCAGAAACACAAATTAAATTTCTAACCCTATTAAACCTAGTCTAAAAATTCTAAATATTTTATATAACATATAATCATGCAAGAGACATAACATACTCGAAAATCATCCAACTTGGAGCACTACACTATTAGTTATGCATTTAACAAGAATCTGGACAGAATTCAAGTTAATTTTTAAAAATAGCTACAGGCCATTAAAAATCACGAAAAATTTACACAAAATACAATTTGAATAGAAACAGATACACCTAAAATTTCAAGGCAATCGGACCAGTATTCAATTTATGGTGAATTTTACTTTCGAAACAGCAATTGCAATATTCGAAAAATTATAACTACAAATTCACACGTCCAATCGACACAAGGTCAACGCCATTGTGTTCGTAAAAATCTTAAGTTCCTAAATCCACCAGTAACTAATCACTTATATCCAGTTCTCGTTCGATTCGCACGAATCGACGAGTTTCACATAAAATCACGAATATATATACATAACGAACAATTCAAACATGTATATTATAATTCACGAGCAGGGCTACGACGATGGGAGCTCGCAAAGGAGAAGGTCGTCGGAGGTCTGCGCGCGAGGACATGATGGTAACGGCGTCTCACGAGCAGGGCTACGACGAGATGGTGATGATGGCGAAGAAGAGAGAGTTTGGGATTGGCTGCGCGTGATCGGAAAACGAAGGGTAAAGGGATGGCGTGAGGATGACGAGAGAAAGGAGATGAAAGCGACGTGATGATGATGAGATCGGTTTGTGATGAGAACAAGAGTGATTTGGGGAGAAAGAAAGTTGCGGGAATAAGATTTGAGAAGGAGAGAATAGATACAACACTTGTATATATAGGTTTTATGCTAGGTTTGACTTTCTTGTTTAACAACAAAAAAATTAAAGAAAATCTCACCCACTAGCAATCACATGCGGGAAAAGAAAAAGAAAAGGGCCGGATATGGGCTATTGGGCCGGTCTAGTGTTTATTGTGTTTTTGTGCTTATTTTTGTGTGTTTTATGTGCTTTAGTTGAGTGATTTTAGGTCCGTTTTAGTATTGACCGGTCCATTTTATCGTGTTTCGTGCATTTTTGCTTTCGTTTTGTAGATTTTGTGGTTCGGTGTATTTTCTTGTCTTTTGGTGTTGTTTAGGTCCACATTATTCGAGTTCGGGAAGAGGAGCCATTTCCGAGACATTTCCGAGCCGTCTGAACCATGTCCGAGCCACGCGAACCATTTCCGAGCATATTTATTAATTGCGGGGTGACATCTATTTGCGCATCTCAAGACGAGGAGAAAAAGATTTGAGGCGCGTGGGTCAAAGTTTCGGGTCAATCGGATAAGCGTGCGAGAAGTTAGAGCAAATCGAGCCGCCAGAGTCGACCGACCCGACCCGATCGAGCCGCCCGAGTCGACCTGACCGACTCGACCGAGCCGTCCGATCCGTCCGACCCGACCAACCCGACCGAACCGAGCGAGTCGAGCCGACCGAGCCAACTGAGCCGTCCCGGGCCATGACCGGGTTTGGACCCACGCACCGGCCCGCGCACCCGCGCCCACGCGCCAGCGCCGGCTGATGAAGAATCGCGTGTTCCCGACTCGTGACCTTGCCTCGGACGTTGCGTGAACTCGGCCTTCGGCTAGGGTTGCGGACGATTCGGAGATTAACTCCTTGTCTTCTCGCGATAGGTGAGACAGCTCGGACGGTTGTCCTTGCCAAACTCGTCTTGTTCGAGCTATGCGGTGAAACGCCCTTCTCGTGACAAGGGTTTTGCATTAAATCTCAAAAAGAAATCTAACACAAGAAATTGATGACCAATGGTCGATTTTTCATTATTCAAGACATTCAAGACATGATATTTTCGAATGACAATGGGGCATATTTATAGATGCCAAACTAAGTCTAATCCTAGTCTAAGAAGAACTCCTAATGCTTGGAAGTAAATAAAGTCCTAAGGAAACTAAATCACTAATTAAAGCAATAAAATATTAAAGTCCTAAACAATCTAGATATCATAAGCAATAAGGAAACCAAATAACTTAAGGACCCTAAGTGATCTTGTATTGCACTCCAAGTAGGGAAATCCCTAGCCTATCCTTGCGTGCGCCATTCCTACTATACCTAGGGAAGAAACCCTAGCCACCACGCGCGTGTCGCCTTGTGTCCACCCGGCGTGCGTCTCCCCTATGCCGTGAAGGATCATGCCCGAGCCTGCATCGCCTAGTCCTAACCCGCCAAGGCTTTTGCTCGA
>BKCP01001447.1:330905-343344 GCA_008636005.1 Striga asiatica
TTTGTTGATATCCGAGTCCGGACCCTATGTAGGTACCGGTCCGAGCCGAAGGAGCCGGTCACCAAAACCGCACGTGGGTGCCGAGCTGAAGGAAAGTCAAAGTTGTCTGGGACGGTGGGGAGAACCGGTTCCGAGATCGGCACCGAATCCGTGTGGTTACGAGATCGGCACCTTATTCCCAGCCCCGCAAGGGCGGCTCCTGATAGAAGTATGACGACGGACACAATAAAATAATGCCACTTGTCTACGCATGATTGCCGATGGGACGTCCAACTCAGCCAGAACGTGTCCGCATTTAATGCAGCCCACGTTCGCATTAAATGTATGGCAGGTAATGATTGGTGAATCCGGAAATTACTCTCAATCAGTCAGAGGAGCGCCGGTTTGTTCCGTTGAGCTACTGTGCGACAAGACCGCTGAACAGTACCCAAACAGTACCGCATTAAAGCCACCTATAAATAGCAACCCCCTCATTTATTCTTGGGTTGTTGAAATCCCAACTACTCAAGCCCATATTTTCCCTCTCTAAAGAACTTGTAAGAAACTTTTGTAAGCAATATAAGTATATCGCAAGTGCCGACCTCGTACGAGAGGCCGAACTCGTGATCCACTAATAAAACCGTAATTAAATCGTATTTCCTTGTCTTTTCTTCGTTTTCTTTACATTATTTGACTTTTTAACCGTTGACCGGAAACGTCCGTCAACAGTTTGGCGCTAGAAGGAGGGCCCCATAAGTTACTTGGTGTCAATTTTCCCGATCTGGTGAAACTACACACATCGCATTCATCCTTTTCTACCATTTCACTTTCAAAATGCCTTCATCCGGACGTGACGATTCCACCCAGCAGTCCGGCTCCCAGTCTCGTCGCCGCAACGTCGGGGAGTCCTCCCGTCGCGCTCATCAGGGACCGATCGTTCCCGTACCCCCAGTCCCAACTTTCGCCGCGGCGTTGCAGCACCCCGACGTCCTAAAAGCCCTCGAGGGGGTCTTCGCCAAGGCCCTCGCCAGTCAAACTGCCGGGGCGAACACTGTGGTGCCCACGGAGAACCCCGGCAACACTCTGCTCCACACTCCTGAAAAGGGGACGGGCGGACAGAGGAACCCAGCAAAATCCAAAACCACGGCTCAATCGCCGAATCGCGAGGCTCAGAACCGTCGCGACAAAAGTACCAGACCGGCTCCCACCGAGCAGACGGGGGAGAGCCGGCCGGAACGAAGCCTCCCGGTCGTCCGTCGCTCTGTCCACCAACGCTTGGGGGACAAGAGTCAGGCCAACCACGATCTCCGGGAGGTGATCAGACGAGGCAAAGCCATCGGCCACGACACTGAAGAGGTCGCGGCCCTCAAGCGCAGAATCGCCGAGCTGGAGGGTCGGCAGCCCACCGGGAGTGAGTTCTCGCTCCCAGTTCACCAACAAATCCGTACGCGACCGACTCCTCGGGTTGCGGACAACGCCTCGCCTCTCTCCCTCGATATCCTACAAGAGGCTGTCCCGAAAGGGATACAAATACCTCAGCTCGGCCTCTATGACGGGAGCTCGGATCCCGACTCGCACCTCGGCCTCTACACCTCGTGGATGGATCTGCACGGCGCCTCCGACGCCCTGCGCTGCCGCATGTTCTCCCTGACGTTGGGACCTAAGGCGCAGAGGTGGTACCATTCTTTATATCCCCGCTCCATTTCGACCTGGGCGCAGCTCGGGTCGGCATTCCGGTCCCACTTCATTGGATCGCAGATCAATCTCGCCCCCAAGGAATCAATCTCCAACATCATACAGGGCGAGAATGAGAGCTTGAAGGACTACATCGCCCGGTTCAATGACCGGGTCCAGAATATGGAGCGGTGTCACCCCGACGCCCTACTCATCACGGCCCAGGGCGGACTCAGACCGAAGACGCTGTTCAGGTGGTCCCTGTGCCAGAACAAGCCGACCACCTACCAAGAGTTCCTTACCCGTGCCCAAGAATACATCATGGCGGAGGAATCATCATCCATCCCGACCTTCGACGCCACGCCGGCACCAGCACCGGTAAAGGCGAAAACAAAGGAGGAGAAGTCGGGAAAGCCAAGCAAGTCCTTTGCCGAAATCCGAGCTCAGCGTAGACAGAGGGCCGAAGAGCTGAAAGAAAGCTATCAGGGCGTCTTTTCGGTGGGTGCCGCGGCAATCTACGAGGAGATAAAGGCCAAAGGGTTGTTGCCGGACCCTAAGCCCATGTTCACTGACAAGGACAAAGTAGACAAAACCCGCTACTGCACTTACCACAAGGCGCATGGACATAACACCGATCAATGCCGAAATCTGATCTCGGCACTTCTGAAGCTGATCGATGACCCCCAACTCCGGAAGTTCACCCACTCCGGGGATAAGAGGAAGAAAGGGGGGCGTTTCGAGGAAAGCCCCGACAGTGACGAAGATGCCGACGTGAATCCTCGGCGAAAGAAGCCGCAGCAGGGCGGCCCCCACGAGATCATGACCTTCTGCCCCACTCGTCAAGATGAGGCCGGCACCTCTAGGGGCAGAAAAAGAGACCGGACCCCACACACCGGGTCCGACCCGACCGACGTACCGACCCGGCGTGTCAACACGAGCCGGAGTGAGTCCCTCCTCTCTCGAAGGCAAACCAAGGCCTACGCCCGACAGGCCTACCACGCCGGGGAAAGGGTGATGCATGCCCACAGCCGGCCGGCACCGGAGCCGACCCCAAACACCATCACCTTCAACGACGAAGACGCCTTCCTGTTCGATCATCCCCACTCCGACGCCCTGGTGATCACGGCGCCGATCATGGCGATTAAGATCCATCGCATCATGGTCGACACCGGGGCCTACGCCAGTATCCTTTACTACGAGACCTTCAAGAAGATGGGTATCGATGGGAAGGAGGTACAACCCTGCCGGGAGCGGATCCAGGGCTTCAACGGTCAGACCGTCTCCCCGGTTGGACAAGTCACGCTCCCGGTCCGGTTCGGAGACAAGGGGCAGCCCGCGAAGACAATCTTGGAAACATTCAAAATCGTGGACTGCCCAAGTGAATACAACGCCATATTGGGCAGGACGGCGCTCTACAAATTGAAGGCCGCCGTCTCTATCTTCCATTATTCCCTCAAATTCCCAACTCCCGACGGGGAAGGGACACACCGAGGAGACCAAAGGGAGGCACGGGAATGCATCCTGACCATCCCGCGCACCGAGATAAATGTGATAAACTCACATGAGGACGCCGGGGTGGCAGAAATCGAGCCGGCGCACGACGATCACGGGGGCAACCGCATGCTGGGAAACCAGACAGGTTCGCACCCCCCGACCTCGTCGAGTGCCGACCCCACTATCACGGGGCCCAGCGCCGGGGAAGACGACTTGGCCCCGGGCCCCGAGATGACGAACCCTGTCGAGGACGGAGTCGAAAGCAACCTCGACGGGGATAGGGGGAGAAGGGCCGGCAAAAGGCCGATCATGGAGGAGGACGAGCTCGACCCTCGCACACAATACGAAGAAAAGCGGGGAACGAAGAGGGCCGAGCCGATGGACGAAGTTGAAATCATCTTCATCGACGAAGAGACCTGCCAGAAACAACTCCGGGTCGGGAGCAAGCTGCCGGGGCCAATGAAGGCCGAACTGACCGAGTTCCTCCGGAAAAACGCCGACGTCTTTGCATGGACCCACGAGGACATGGTCGGCATCGACCCGCAGGTCGCCTGCCACCGATTGCAGGTCGATCCCACAATCAAGCCGGTCGTGCAAAAGCGGAGGAAGCTCGGCCCCGACCGACAGCAAGCCTTGGAAGAAGAAGTGACCAAGCTGAAAGATAACGAGTACATACGCGAGGTCCGATACCCGACCTGGGTGGCCAACCCGGTACTCGTAAAAAAGAGCAGCGGGGCATGGCGGCTGTGCATTGATTTCTCCGACTTGAACAAGGCATGCCCCAAAGACAGCTACCCCCTCCCTCACATCGACTACATGGTCGACGCCACGTCGGGTCACGAGCTGATGAGCTTTATGGACGCGTACTCCGGCTACAATCAAATTCCCATGCATCCGGACGACGAGGAGCATACCTCCTTCTACTCGGCACGTGGACTTTACTGCTACACCATGATGCCGTTCGGATTGAAGAATGCCGGGGCCACCTATCAACGCCTAGTTAATAAGATGTTTGCTAGCTTGATAGGTGAATGTATGGAAGTGTATGTAGATGATATGTTAGTTAAGTCTGTGTACGCGTCCAATCATGTAAACGATCTTAATAAAATGTTTTCCATTTTGCGTGATTATTCCATGAAGTTAAACCCGAAAAAATGTACGTTTGGTGTGGGTTCGGGAAAATTCTTGGGGTATATAGTTAGCCAGCGCGGCATCGATGCAAACCCCGAGAAAATCAAGGCTGTGCAAGACCTCCGACCGCCAACATCAATTAAAGGAGTCCAGAGCCTGACTGGCAAGCTCGCCGCGCTGAGCCGATTCATCTCAAAGTCCACTGACCGCTGCAAACCGTTCTTTGACGCGATCAAGAAAAATCACAAGTTCGAGTGGACGCCGGCCTGCCAAAAGGCGCTGGAGGCAATTAAGGAGACCCTCAGCCAGGCTCCAACGATGCAGAAGCCCCGCCCAGGTGAAATGCTGTATCTATACCTGGGGATCTCCGAGGTGGCCGTAAGTGCCGCCCTGATTCGAGAAGACGACTCAGGCCAATTTCCAATCTACTACGTGAGCAAGGCCCTCCACGATGCCGAGCTGAGATATCCGCCAATGGAGAAGCTCGCCTTCGCCTTGGTGACCGCCGCCCGGAAACTCAGGCCATATTTCCTGGAATATCCAATCACCGTCCTCACGGCCTATCCGCTAAAGCAAATCCTACACCGACCCGACACCTCGGGACGAATGGTAAAATGGGCAGTGGAGCTGGGACAATACGATATCCAGTACCGACCCCGAACAGCAATGAAGGGGCAAGTACTATCGGACTTCATAGCCGAGTTCACGCCGGGAGTCGAGGAAACGAAGGGCGAAGAACCTTGGGTGATGTACGTAGACGGGTCCTCCACTGCCGGACGAGCAGGCGGAGGGGTCGTCCTCGTGGATCCCCAAAAAAGGCTATTCTGCCACTCGATTCAGTACCTCTTCCCGGCAACCAACAATGAGGCCGAATACGAGTCATTGCTATCCGGGCTCGCTTTGGCCGAAGCCATGAGTCTGACCGACCTCACCATATACTCCGACTCCATGTTGATGGTCAAGCAAATTTCGGGAGAATTCGAGGTCAAAGAACCAAGGCTGGTCCCATACCTGGGACTAGTGAAAAAGAAGCTAGCTAAACTTCGGAACCGCATAGAACATATCCCGCGAACGGAGAACGTACAGGCCGACGCCCTGGCTCGACTCGCCTCAAGTGCCGGGGTGGAAAGCGTCGAATACGTGCAAGTCGCACACAAGGAGCAACCCTCTGTACTCGGCATCTCCGTAATGAGCGCCGACCAGGCCGTCACGGACGAGGAACCAAACTGGATGATCCCGATCCGGTCGTACCTTGAGACCGGTGCGTTGCCGTCTGACCCAAAAGAGGCCAGGCAGCTCCGTATCCGGGCAGCTCGGTTTACGATCGTGGCCGGTGAATTGTTCAAGAGGGGATACTCGGCGCCTTTGCTCAAGTGCGTGGACGATAAGAGCGCCGAGTACATTCTAAAGGAAGTCCACGAGGGCGTATGCGGAAACCACTCTAGAGGATACGCCCTCGCCCACAAAGTTCTGAGGCAAAGATATTACTGGCCCAGCCTGAAAAAGGACGCCTTGGACATGGCTCGAAGATGCGCAAAATGCCAAACGTTCGCGCCGAACATCATCCAACCTTCGCAACCTTTGAAGTCGATATTTGCCCCGTGGCCGTTCGCCAAATGGGGGGTCGACCTGATCGGCCCCCTACCCACCGGAAAAGGCGGAGTGAAGTACGCGGTCGTTGCCGTGGATTACTTCACGAAATGGGCAGAAGCCGAGCCACTCGCCGCTATCACCGAACAGAAGATGATCGACTTCCTATGGAAGTCAATCATATGTCGTTTTGGAGTGCCGAACTCGATAATCACCGACAATGGAAGACAGTTCGAGGGGAAGAAGCTAGAAGCATTTTGCGGAGAGCACAACATCAAACACTTCTTCTCGACACCTTACCATCCCCAGTCCAACGGCCAAGTCGAAGCCGTAAACAAAATCATCAAACAAGGGCTCAAGGTCCGACTTGAAGCCGCAAAAGGAACCTGGCCAGAAGAGCTCCCGAACGTGCTCTGGTCGTATCGCACAACAGCAAGGTCATCTACGGGAGAAACGCCGTTCTCCCTAGCATACGGGACCGAAGCAATGGTACCTGTCGAGCTCGGCGCCCCAACCTTTCGAGTAGCCCACTTCGAAGAAGATTCCAATTCGGAATCATTAAGAGCAAATCTCGACTTGTTAGACGAACACCGATCACAAGCTGAACTCAAAAACGCAGCGTACAAAAGGCGAAGCGAGAGATACATCAATTCCCAAGTCAAGTCCCGCTCCTACCAGGTCGGCGACTTGGTGTTGAAAAGGGTAACGGGGCCCGACCCCGGACCGCTGAAGCCGAAATGGGAGGGACCCTACAAAATTAGCGAAGTCCTCCCGCATGGGGCCTACCGTCTCGAACACCTGGACGGCACCCCCCACCAATACCCGTGGAACTCGGCCTTTTTGAAAAAATTTTACCAATAGGTCTAGGATCTTGTATTTCCATTTTTTGTAACTTTACTTTGTAAGAATAGATGAAGTTTGTAAAGAAATATATGTTTGCCCTACTTTACTTTGTAATTTTACTTCAGTCCTTAACAAGTGTGGATCGAGTCGAAGCGGCGTAATTAATGTAAGGAACGAAGTGCCGGCCAGGATCAGTACGATGACCTGGTCGACACTAGCTGGGCTCAACTAGGAAGCCCAGTCAGGCCAATAATACCTCCGAGTCCGAACGCGAGACCGGTCAGGTAAGCTGCCACGTGATTATGTGCAGGCCGGGTCAGTACGATGACTCGACCAGCACGAGCCGGGCTCGGCAAAGTAGTCCGGTAAGGCCACTGCGCCAATGTAAGAAATGATACATAAAGTAAACAAAAAGTGCCGATCCCCATCCCGGGTTCGGCCGTGTAAGTAAATCCAAAGTACCGGGTCCGAGCTCGGACTCGGCCTTATAAATAAGTAAATACTCAGCGCGGCACTAAGCCCATACTTAAAGATCGAGAGTAAATAATCATTCGCTCGTAAGTAAATAAGTAAACAAGAAGCCGAGCCCAACCCTGGGCCCGGCCGAACAAGCAACAAGGCGCCCAGCCCGGCGCCAAACCCACACTTAAAACAAACACAAAAATCCGATTATCCAAATAAACATAAACATTCATTCATAAAAACGGCAAACCGAAACATTCATTTGTTTAGAACAAAACGTAAAAATGCATAAAATAGGTTGTTCATAAAAGACCACAAGCGGTCAACAAGAGCGGCACGCAGGCCGAGAATAAGCTATTTCCCAGGAGAAGGATCGGCAGACAAGCCCACCACGGCAACCTCCGAGGGTTCCACCACCACCTCGGCTCCTTCGCCGGCCTCGCCACCCGCATCCGCCTCGGCCCCGACATCGCCCTCGACTGCCTTCGAAGATCCGGCCTCATGGTCGTGAGCTCCTTGCAGGATCCGGGAGGGGTCAGCCTCGTCTGCGAAATCTCGGCTCGGCAGCAGGAAAGGCATATAGTCGGAGAGGGCCTCGCCCGGCTTCAGACGCATCTCGTCGGGAGGCGTCGCGCCGAAATTGGCGAAACCGACGATCTCGTCCTCCGTCCACCCCCTCTGCCGGCGAACCAGAGCCGCCTCCTCCTCGTCCACCTCGCAGACGAGTCCCTCGAACTCGGCACTCAGCCCATGCTTGGAGATCTTCGCCCTCATGATCTCGCGGAAATCCTCCAAGGTCAGCAGGCCGGCGTCGAGCCGCTGGAAGAGCCAGTAGAGATTATAGCCGACCCCGGAGTCCATGTCGGCCATTATATCCTTGCTGAATATCTCCTGGACCTCCGAGTAAGTCGGCAGACGAAGCGAAATGTGGGGGCGGCCGTCCTCCGGAGCCTCCTGGATGACGTGCTTCTCCAGCTCGGCAGTGTGCGCTTCGAGCTGCTTCTGGAGGTCGATGACGTGGGCCTTGAGCTTGTCGATCTCGGCCACGTGCCGGTCAAACTCCTCCGTCAAAGCCTTGGCATGCTGCTCCCCCAGCTCGAACTCTCGGGCCGCCCAGGCCGCCCTCTCCTTCCTCAGCTCCTCGGCCATCCTGGCCTGCGACCGAGCAGCCTCCAACTCTTTCTCCTTGGCCTTCGCCGCCTCGGCCTCAGCCAACACCAAGCGGTTCTCCAGCTCGGAGGCCCGCTTTGCCTTTGTCTTCAGGGAAGCAATCTTCCCCTGGCAGAGTTCGTGGTCGGCCTCTAGTTTACGGTGGTCGGCCAGGGCCCTCTGGGACCGATCGGCAGCCTGGACGAGCTCGACCAAGGCGCGAGAGACGGTCCCAGCCGCGTGGTGGATGAGCGCCGGGGTGGAGAGCTGGGTGGCGGCAGCCTGAGCAGTCGGGGTCCAAGCGACCAACGGGAGCCGAGCAGCCCTGACCATCTCCTCCGGAACCCCGAACTGGTTGGGGACAACCACCCCCTCGGCCGCGCGGAGGTCCAAAAACCAGTCATCCGGGAAGCCGGGCAGGGACTTAGCGTAACGGGCCCTCCGCTCGGCGTCAATGGGGACGAAGGTGCTCGCCCCCTCCTGATGGATATGCGCATCTTTCTCCTGGGCGAGACCCGAGCTTTCGGCCTCGGCACCCTTTTTCTTCTTCGCCGCGGCCGGGCCCTCGCCGCCCGCACCCGGGGCCTCGCCGACGGTCGTGCCCGGTGCCTCACGAGCCCGTCGCCTTGTCATGCGCGGCTCCGGTACCGAGGCGCGAGGGGCCTGGGGGGCAGCAGGAGCGGTGCTCGGCTCCACAGGGGTCGGCACATCGGCAGGTTTCGGGGCCGGCTCCTTGTTGAGCGCCGCCCTCTTCTTGGCAAGGTTCAGACGACCAGACATGGCGGCTTTTGTTCTTGTTTTGAGCGGATTTGGATGCTTGCGGCGGTGTTTGTTCGCAGCCTTCACCGAATCGAACCCCTTGAGCCTGAGAAGAGGGTAGTAAACTGCGAAGAGAGTTTAAGGGCGCGGTTAGTACCGAGCAAGCCGCGAAGAATAAAAGATCAATAAAGTGCCGAGCCGGGTTAAGAAGTTACCTGGTTCGAAGGACTTGTCGATAATTTCCGGGCTAAGGTTGTGGTTGAGGAGAGTCTCTTCTTTGACGAGGGCGGAATAGCGGCGGTCCTCTTCGTTTCGCGCCAACAGCGTGCTGAGTCGTTCGGCCAAACGTGGAGTGAGTGCCGAGCTGTGAGTATGGACTGAAAACGCAAAGTACGACCTGTTAGCACAAAGGAAAGAAAATCAGTTGGTGACGAATGTAAAAATAAAACTTACGAGTATGAGAAATGAAATGAGTAGGTGGGTGCCGAATGGCGTCTGGGGTCCTCCACTCGCCGCCGACCCAAAACCAGTGCGGCATGTAGCCATGCAGGGTCTCAGGCAACTTGGCCACCAACGTCTTGTCGATGCCGGGCAGCACGGAGCTGTAGTAGTTGCCGGTCTCACCGGCGCGCTTGAAAGCAAACAAGGACCTCACCTCGTCGTCGGTGGGGTCGGCCCAACCCTCACGGCGGTACATGACGATCAGACTCACCAGGCGGGCAAACACCGTCGGCACATACTGGCTAATGCCGATCTCAAGACCGCACAAGATATCGTTGAGCGCACTGGGCAAGGGGAACCGAAGGCCTAAATGGATGCTATGACGGTAGACCCCTATACAGCCCGGCGGCGGGCAATGAATCCTCTCTCCGGGGTAAGGTGCGAACAGCCGAACGCCGGGGCCGAAGTTGAATTTTCCCCTCAGCTGAGCCAGGTCGGCATCATCCAAGATCGACGCCGTGTTCCAGGCCGTCGCCTGACTCGGTGCTGCCCGGATCCGTTCAGGTCGGCGCCAGAAACCCGGAGGAACAGAGGTCACCTCCTCGAGAGCGGCGTCGAACGACGCGTCCCCTATGGGGACACGCTCCCGACCACTGGTTTCTCCTTGAAGGGTCTCATCAACCAGATCTGGATCGACATCGGAGTCGGTGTCCAGAAAATCAAGGTCGACGTCGTCATCGTCAGCCGCAGCAAAAGGGTCCTGGTCGGCACCGCCGCCCTCGCGAAGTGGCGGCGAGGGAAGGTCAGTTTCGATACCTCCGCCGCCGGAGACGGCTTCCACCGCCGAGGGGTCCGGCCGGACGATTGAAATGGGTACCGCGGTAAGGATGACGTCCGCCGGCCGGAAAGTTTCGGCGCCCTCACCGGCGAAGTCGCCGCCGTCGCCCGCAGACTTTGGGGAAGAAGACATCGCGAAAAAGAAAGAAGAAGAAAGAAAGGGTGAAACAAGAATTACCGAAGGAATCGCCGGAGATTGTCGCCGGAGAGTTCTTGTAAGACGCTCGGAAATCGCGAAGCTCGACAGATCCGAAAAGAGGAATTTCAGAAAGCTCTTGGGAAAAGTGAAGAGAAAATCCGAAAAAGAGATATATATAAGGTTCCCCAAACCAATCGGAAGAGGACACGTGGACGGGCCTTTTGAAATTCGAAAATCGAAACGGTTCCTCAAATAACTAGAGTGTTGAACAAGATAACCGTCGCCCCTCTTAGTCAACCGTTACGTCCGTTCGGAATGCTTGGCCCTCAATCCGCCACGTGTCCTCCCATAATGAGTGCAGTTAACACACGTCCACGACCGTTACGCCCCACGTTCCGCACTGCCAACATCTGCGCCCCCACGATCGAAAGTGCGGTGAAGACGCCGACCTAGAAGGGGACGAACATGGATCTGAGAGGTTAGGATCGATTTGTTGGGTCCGGCTCGGATTCGGTCGATCAAAGACGACCTCGGAAGAAGTCCGACGGACCTCACCCGAGCTCGGGGGCCTGTATGTTGATATCCGAGTCCGGACCCTATGTAGGTACCGGTCCGAGCCGAAGGAGCCGGTCACCAAAACCGCACGTGGGTGCCGAGCTGAAGGAAAGTCAAAGTTGTCTGGGACGGTGGGGAGAACCGGTTCCGAGATCGGCACCGAATCCGTGTGGTTACGAGATCGGCACCTTATTCCCAGCCCCGCAAGGGCGGCTCCTGATAGAAGTATGACGACGGACACAATAAAATAATGCCACTTGTCTACGCATGATTGCCGATGGGACGTCCAACTCAGCCAGAACGTGTCCGCATTTAATGCAGCCCACGTTCGCATTAAATGTATGGCAGGTAATGATTGGTGAATCCGAAAATTACTCTCAATCAGTCAGAGGAGCGCCGGTTTGTTCCGTTGAGCTACTGTGCGACAAGACCGCTGAACAGTACCCAAACAGTACCGCATTAAAGCCACCTATAAATAGCAACCCCCTCATTTATTCTTGGGTTGTTGAAATCCCAACTACTCAAGCCCATATTTTCCCTCTCTAAAGAACTTGTAAGAAACTTTTGTAAGCAATATAAGTATATCGCAAGTGCCGACCTCGTACGAGAGGCCGAACTCGTGATCCACTAATAAAACCGTAATTAAATCGTATTTCCTTGTCTTTTCTTCGTTTTCTTTACATTATTTGACTTTTTAACCGTTGACCGGAAACGTCCGTCAACATCATTGTAGTGCATCTCGATTGATTATGTGTTTATATGATTACACTTATGATGTACGTTTGTGCCACTCCCTTTAAAAAAAAAAAAAAAAGAATAAAATGTGAGTTGGCGAGGAGGTACGGACTAGGCTCCTCTTATCCCGAGCCACCTCGTGGAATGGGATAATGAGCCCGGGAAACCGGTCTAGGGAACTCGAGGAGACCCCTCGAGGTTAAACCTAGATAATCATTGTCTAGGAAACCTCGTTCGGAAAAAGAAGCTCACATAATAAAGAAAAAAAAAGAAAAAGAAAAGAAAAAAAAATAGAAAAAGAAGAATGAGAGTTGGCTTATTGGTTTCATACTTATGATGTTTATATGTTTAGTAGACCATCTATAGCTTTTTGCACGTGTATGTAGAAAGAGGAAGCTTGGATCGAGAAAATCATGTGTAGGATAACTCGGGACGGGTTTTTGTTTTGTATGAATTCATTTCGTGGGGAACATGTTTTCGAATTTGAGTTCGATTCTTTGGTTTACCGGATGATAAGGAGAGTCTCATTTTTGCATGATTGTTAACCTTGGACCATTCGATATTTCTTTTCGAACTACTTATTATTTTGTTTGCTTGAGGACAAGCAAAAAGCTAAGTGTGGGGGAGTTGTTTATTGTGTTTTTGTGNNNA
>BKCP01001447.1:344129-409797 GCA_008636005.1 Striga asiatica
TTTTGGTTGAGAGCTTATGAATCAAGTTTTCCGGCGAATTTCCGGCGACATTGTTTCGAGTAAAGTTTCGAGCTTTTGACTCCGTTTCTCTTTGCAAGTGCGTGTAAGAGTGGGTACTTAGTCTTAAGCCCCATTACTTCGTATATCTTTTTTTGCTTTTGTGAAAATTGATATTGTGCTTGTATTGCTTGGAGGAAAAGATTGAATCTTTGGATCGAGAATGCTTGACTAAGTGTGATTAGGAGTTAAATGCTTGCTCGTTTTGTGCTAGAGTTTGATTTAGTTTCCTAGGCTTTTAGCTAGCATGGCAATGTTCGGTTATTTGTGTGTGTTTGATCATAGAGACTCCGGTGAACCAAAATCCCTCTTTCCCCCTTGATTTCTCTCATGTTCTTGCGTGCTTAGTTAATTGTTTTCAATTGCTCTCATTTCGTAGATTAATTTAGCTTAAATTGAAACCCACAAATTGCGAGTAGAATGTTTAGGACCTTTTTGGTTGTGTGACTTTGACGACTAGGTAGTAAACGAAGCTCCGAACAGCCTTCCTTTGAGAACGACCCGAGTCGGGTAGCTCGGTTACCACATGCCCAAAAGTACTACAAACATCTAGCAACAATGAATCGGCTCACGGGCTCGGGTTCGGTTCATGCGGGTATTTTCGGGCTCGATTTCGATTCAAACGCGAAAATAAAAATAAATCGAACGATAAATATTTATATATACATTAATACACATTTACACATTTTAATAATTATCAACAAAAATCATTTAATCATATTTAGGCAATTAATAATATTAAGACATTCAAAAAAAATAATATAATAAAATCGATATTATCACAAAAATAATAATCATCCATAATAAATAATAACATCAATAATAATAAAAATTCTCAAATAAACCACAAATAAACGGGGCACTACACTAAGTCTTAAGAAATCACTTAGAATTTTATTCTTCATTTTAAGGTCAAGATCAATTCATAAATTTGGAAGTAAAATTGAGCAAGGGTTGGCCGTATAAGTAAATTAAGCTCGGTTCAAGTTAACCGTGCCGGGAAATTTCTAAGTTATAGTCGAGCCTTAGTATTAAATACTTGGAATTTTTCTAAGTGTTTAACTCATCAAGCTAATGTAATAACCCGTTCAGTTAATAAATAGAACCGATTCACTTGGCTCGACATTAAAGTGAAATCGGAATTGTTTTTCATTAAATTGAGTTAGTCGAGTAAATGTTATTAATTGCCTAAGTATTTTATGTGATTTATATGATTTTATTGATAAGTTATAAGGAGTAAGTATAAGTTATTTAGACAAGAAGGTCTATTTATATTATTAAGAGTATATTCGAAATTATATTCGCAAGTTTCGAGTTTTTCGGTGTTCGGTTACAGTCGGTAATTAAGTCCGATTTCGTTTTCTAAAATTTTATTTTCTTGGATTTTTTTAACATGTGACATGCTTCAGACTCCCTATCACTATTTGTATCGAGATTTCTAAACTATGTTGTCGATTCTGGTGGAACAAAGGGGATCAACACACAACAGGACTTCCTTGGAAAAGCTGGGATAAATTGTCATTGCCTAAATCTGAAGGAGGTCTGGGGTTTTTTTACTTAAGGCTGTTCAATGATGCTCTTATATGCAAACAGCTTTGGAGGGTTGCTACCCAACCAGACTTACTTGTCAGCAGAGTCCTAAAAGATAGATACTTTCCACACACTTCAATCTTTCATGCTGTTAGAACTCAGAGTGGTTCCTGGACATAGAATTGTTGACTGCATGTATTACCTGTTTTCTCTCAATGGCTTAAAACTGAAATAAGGGATGGTGCTGCAACAAGAATAGCAGATCTGAACTGGGTTCCTAATCTATCAAAACCAAAGCCTGTTCTGCTTGAGTTAGCAAGGGATAATCTCATTTGGGTGAAAGACCTGATGTTAAGTCATGGCCGGGGGTGGAATGAATGGTTAATTAGGCAAGTGTTTGATGAAGAAGATAGTCAAGCTATTCTGAATATTCACTCAATCAAACCTGATAGGCCTGACAGACTCTACTGGGGACTTGAACCTAAGGGAGTATTCTCTGTCTCTAGCACCTACTCCTTTATGGCTCACAGGAAAGTGCTTAGATTGGATCAACCTCAAGCCAGCTCCTCTTCAAACTCCATGAAGAAAGGATTCACAGATGTTGGCAATTAAAGATTCCTGGCAAACTCAAGCATTTCATCTGGAAATGCATCTCTGGGACCCTGCCCACCTCAGTGAACCTATACAAGAGAGGAGTTGAGATTGACACTACTTGTTCTTATTGTAGGAAGGCTCCTGAATCCATTGAACACCTTCTGTTTCACTGCCCGAGGGCCCAACATATCTGGAAATTATCTCAAATTAGCTGGGAAGGGATATCACATTCTGAAGACTCCTTCAAACACTGGTGGCAGCAGGTTTGCATCTTGGACAACTCAGACATATCAGAGGCTAGGATTCAATTAACAACATACATGCTTTGGTGGCTCTGGAGATCCAGGAACCTCTGGCTGTTCCAAACCACTAATATGCCAGCCCACATTGTCTGCAAGGTAGCTCATAAGGAATGGCAAGAGTTCTCTTCAATCTCATAGGCAGTGGTGTTGGCCCCTCTGAAGATTGGTTGCTTAGTGTTTTTTGTTCAGTTCTTGATGTTTTCTGTAGTTATTTTCCTTTATTTGTTGCTTTAGCTCGTAGTTTGGATTCTTGAAATGGGGGTTGATGCTAGGCAGTTTGGCAATGGCTAGACCTCCATTTCTTTGGTTTTTATTGTCTTTGAGTGCTTCATGGTTTTAGGCTCTAGGCCACTTTGTTAGTGTGCCTCTCAGTTTTATGTTTCGGTCCATTCGGGGGTTCCCCTCTCTATATGAACTTTAATTTTCTTGAGATATATAGATTCCTCTATCGTTCCGGAAAAAAAAAAATATCACCACTTACAAATGCAATTCAACAAGATATAAACGATAACAGTTCGTTTTAAGTCAGAATTCGGTTCCGTAAATTGGAGAATTTTCATTAAGTCTCGAATTTAATCATTCAGATCAAAATAGGATCAAAAGAGGGGCCTTTATAAGCATTGACTATAGGTTGGAGAAGTTTACAAGTTAAGAATTCTATTTATTATCTATATTTATTTTTACAAGTTTGGTTTGTTTAATTTGTTAATTTCTTCACTCAATGTTCTTGTCTCAAAATTTTTGCCTATAAATAGAGGCCTTGATTTCAGAGATTTTCATCAAAGAAGAATTACAAAAGTTATATAGTTCATTAGAGAGAATAAGTTATAGAAAAAGTTGTGAAGGGAAGAAAATAGGAAGGGAGGAAGAATCAATTTTCTAGCAAGAAGAAGGTAATCTCCTCATCCTAATTTCATACTTTATAGATGATATTAAATGGTTATTAGTATATACTAATGACTTAGAAGTGAGTTTATAATCAAAGTAATAAATACAAGAAGTTAAATTTGTATTAAGATTATTTGTACTCGGTTTTAATGAGATTCTTATAATGATAAGAATAAACCAGTAAAGTATGATTTAAATGAGTAATTTTTATGTAAATAAGGAGTACATAAGAAAAAGAATCATGTCATTTGGCATAGTATAGCTTGAGTTATAGATTTTTTAAAGTTAAGCATGCAAGTTGAATTTTATGTTCTTTATTTCAGCTGTGACTTTAAAATTCTAATAACTCGATCTATATGCATGATAAAATTATGAAATTTTTAAGACATGCTTATATATGGGTTGAGAACATGACTCCAAATTTCATGATTTTATGTTGAGAAATGAATGAGTTACAATATTTATATGGCATACATGTCAAGATGATTTTATATGCAAGAGTATTCAGTACATGGTTGAGTTTTTAAAGTGAAATTTGTATGACAAATTCTCATATGAGTGATGAGCAATTTAACCAAGTGTCTGCTTAATATGTTGAGTATGCAATTTTATAAAATTGTTTCAAATCTAGTATATCAATATCATAATTTATTGTTATGATAAAAACTTGTATTGATTGAGCATTAAGTTTAAGATTTTAATACCAAGCAAGTTTAAGACAAGTTTGATAGATTAAAAATCCTTATAAATCATATAGATATATGATGTTGGTAAAAGTTGAAATTGTTTTGATATACTCGGTTATCTATTATGTGAAATTTAGCTTATTTTGTTGATCATCCCAGGCAGCCTCATACCATCAGACCACGCCATTCACTTCTTTCTACGCTAAGAGATCACAGGCTTGTTAGCGATGTGGAGTCAGATTCCTACTGACCCCTTGCTTGTCACTTCCGAATCATTTTAAGTTTCGAATGAGTAAAACAATATTTAAGATTTGGAGTTATGATTTATATGTGAAAGTACTCAATCTTAAGTAAAAGTTAAAGAAGAGCTTAAGCTTAACAGTTTAAATTTGGATTTTAGTGAATTTTTAGAGTGTTCATTAAAATCCGGATAAGTGATAGAATCAAGTATTCAAGCATCTTATTGAGTATATGAGCATAGTACTTAGTATATTGGTTTATATTTTTATATAGCTGGAAGATTCAGATATATCATTCAGCACTTACAGTTTTCAAAAGAAGAAAGGTGGGGACCCAACCTGTGTATTACATTGACTATAATATTGATATCATGTCTGAGGTATGTATACATTTTATACGCTTAGAATGAAGGCCCTCAGTTGCCTTAACAGTACATCCTAAGTTCTGATGGAGGCCCTCAATTGCCTTAGAAATATCCATCAGAGTGTGCACACGTATCCGATCAGATATCGGCCAGATTACAGATTTAATTTCAGTTACCGGAATAGATTTTCGGTCAAGATATATACCGATGATTATAATATTATATTATATTTGTTGTTTACTTTAGTATGGGTTATTTCGGGGTACAAAAGGATCAGTACTCACCCCAATTATGTTTTTCAGGTAAAAGGGTCGGGCCGGAGGTGTGAGCTCAAATGTGGTGGTGGTTGCGCATTTGTGGATATTTATTTGATGAAATATTATGTCTGTATTAATGACGTTTTTAAGTATTTCCGCTACGCATATTAAGACTTGAACTTGCATTTTATTAATTTCAGATTTCAGTTTCCACCATTTCATCAGTATGAATATGGTTCAGTTTAAATGCAAGTTTAAATAAATCTGTTTTCTTTATGTCTAAACCAGTAAGTTAGACAAAGTTAAAGATAAACAAATTTCTTTTAGAAAATATAAGTTTTTAGTAGCATCCCAAGTTAAGTTAAAGTGATTAATAAGTATTTTTGAAATATAAGTTGCAAAAAATTTCCTCTGATAAGCGGGGTGTTACACAGGGTCATGCTAGCCGCACGCCTACACTTCCAGGGCTCCAGCAGGCCCGGCGCGGGACCGAGCCCGGTCAGCCCGAGCAGCGCCCAACCAATCGGTTCATAGTGGACCGGCGGTCCGGCCTGTTAGCGAACCGGCTGGTTCAACCGGTGGTTCGAGCCTATTTTGGTTCGTGAGTTCCGATCTGAGTTTTTATTTCGGACTTTAAGTATTTTTTTTTCAAGCCAAACCAGTCAGTTCAAGAATTCCAGTTAAAAATCCGGACTTAGTATATTTTAGCGGACCATTAGAGCGTTTCCTTTCATCTGGCTAAGTGAGAAAATAGAACCGAGCATCACAGCATATCATTAAGCATTCCGAGCATATACTTAGTATTTATTTGCTTATATGTTTATGTAGTTTAAGGAGAGTCGAGCCTCCGACAGCTACTTCAGTATTCAAGTACTTGCAACTGAAATTTACAGCATATCAGGTGGGAGCCTTTACAGGGCATTACGTTGCGCATTTCAGTTATCCTGTATAAGGTACGTGAGTAAGATATCTACCCGAACGGTCGAATTATCCCGTTTGTGGTTCAGTGAGTTTCCCAGGCTTGGAGGCCGACCTAAAGGCCTGAATATTCCATCTGGTACCCGCAGATCGGGTTGTGCACACGAGCGGCTGAGGGCCGAGGGTCTTTTGACCACAGTTATAGAAAAGAAAAGATAAGAAAAAGTTTATAGTTTCAGTTCTTATATATTGAAGCCATGATATAGTGTATTATTGATGATGTCTTATTCAGTACTGGTCTTGCGGAGATGTAGGGGTCATGTACTGGATTCCACATCATCTCTAATTACTTTACCATGACTGAGGTATGTTCGAGACAGTTATATCTCCCAGGATTTGGAGGCCGAGGGCCTTAATATTTCACCTGGTACCCGATGGAGGCCGAGGGCCTTAATATTCCAATCAGGGTGTGCACACTAGCGGCTGAGGCCGAGAAGGGTCCCTTGACTAAAGTTAAAGTTTAAGAAAAGTTTACAGTACAGTACATCTTATTTATTTTATGCTGCTTTAAAGTTTATGTTTACAGCTAAGATTATTACAGTTCCAGTTTCCCACGAGCATGCAGATGTGCTCACACTCCCACAGTTTTTCTTATTTCAGGTGTCGGAGTCCAGCGTGCCGGGTGAGCATTCGTGGCAAGTGTGGTCATGAACCAAGGACATTTTTACCCACATTTTATGTCCTATATTCATGAACCAATATTTATGTATATGAGTGTATGATGCATGTTATCAGTTTTAAGTTTCCGCTAGACTATTAATGCGAGACTATCGGACTGCATGTATAATTCCATTATCACCACAGTGGTTTGTTTGGTTGCATGTTTTCATTACGCCCAAAATAGTAAGATAAGAAGTTTTCAGTAACATCCCACAAGATAATAAGTATTTTCGGAAATAAGCTCGCACGATATTTCAAAAAACAAAAGCAAAAATTTAACTCTGATTTTTAAAAGTCAAAACTAGTCAAGGCGGGGTGTTACAGCTTGGTACCATAGCATTTAGCGTTCTGGATGCCTTAAAAAGTTTTAGAAAAGCATGACCACGCCACGCTCACTCCACGCCGTCTCCGAGGTAAGTCACCTAAGCCAAGTTTTAAGTTTTACAAGTGTTGATTTAAGTTCAAGTATGGGGCCTAGATAACTATCCTCATGTAAGAAAGAGAACTCTAGAGAAGAGAACTCTAGAAAGGTAAACTAAGACCAAGAACTCTAGAATAGCTAAGTCCAAGGACTCTAGCCTAAGTCAGAACTCTAGATGAATCAGAACTCTAGACTAAGTCAGAACTCTAGCCAGAACCCAGAAGAGTTAAGAATACCAGAACTCTAGCCAAGCTAGGTGTTTTCGGTTCCATCAAACATTTCAAGTGTAGTATAGCTATTTCTTAATTGGCTATATTGTTCTCATCAAATAGTTAGTGGCTATCCAGAGTGCTGTCCCCCAGAGCTCCGAACCTACCCGTCGAGCGGGAACAGGTTGTAATCGTTGGCAAGCTCCAAGGATTGGTAGGACGACTACTAGAGTATGAGAACGGAGGACGAGTATGATGACATAACATGGGACCGACACGAAGAGATTCTGAAAGCCAAGTTTTCAACCGCGCCCCTTCGCGGGAGATAGAGCAAGAGTCCAACGCCTTTCAGGATGAGGCCACTCGGTAGAGGAATACGAGCGCAAATTCGCTAATGAGAGCGCTTTTGCTCGTCACCTCACAGACACGAGAACAAGGAAACATCTTCTTATTGGAGACAGAACCTTCGATGTAGACGCGTTTGTGATCGAGATGAAGGACTTCGACATAATTCTCGACTTGGATTAGTTGACGAGGTACCACGCAGACATTAGATGTCGCGACAAGGAAGTGACACTGCATTTATCCGAGAAAGATCGCAGCACGTTTTTTGGGACAGAGGCCCGAACTTTACCGCGTGTTATTTCCATGGCAAAAGCAACGAAGTACTTGCGAGAGAGGATTGTCAGGATTCCTTGTCAATATCGTTGAGGAGACTTCGGAGAAGCTGACACCCGGAGATATACCCATAGGTCGTGAATTCGTGAACGTTTTTCCAGAACAGCTTCCAGGAGGACCACTCAATAGCCAGGTGGAGTGCGCAATCGACTTAGTCCCTGGAGCGGGACCAGTGTCGAAAGCACCATAGCGCGAGGTGCTAAAGGAGCTTCAGGAGTTGAAGGCTCAGATTCATGAGCTATTGAGTCTCGGTTTCAATCGACCGAGCGTTTTACCTTGGGAAGTACCTGTCCTCTTTGTCAAGAAGAAGGATGGGTCTATGCGTATGTGCAACGACTACCGGGATTTGAACCAGTTAATGATGAAGAACAAGTATTTATGCCCCAGTATAGAGGGCTTATTCAATCAGCTAAGGGGAGCCAGCGTATTTTCCAAGATAGATCTGCGTTCCGGTTATCATCAACCGACGATCAAGAAGGCCAAAGTGGCCAAACCAGCTTTCAGAACGAGATGCGAACACTACGAGTTCATAGCGATGCCGTTTGGCTTGAGCAATGCGTCTGCGGTGTTCATGGATCTCATGGACCGTGTCTTTCATCCCATCTTAGACCGATTTGTTATCATCTTCAGTGATGACATTTAGTCTATTCCAGAAGCCCAGAACAACATGAGAAGCACTTGAGGACTGTTTGGAGACTCTTCGGCGTGAGAAATTATACGCTAAGTTCTTAGAGTGCGAAGTTTAGCTTGACAAAGTGGCTTCTCTAGCCCAAATTGTCACTTCTAGAGGGATTGAGGTAGACCCAAGAAAGATTAAAGCTGTTCGGAACTAGTCAACCTCGAGAAATGCCACTAAGGTTTGGAGTTTCCTCGGACTAGCTGGCTAATACAGAAGATTCATCGAGGGGTTTTCTAAGTTTGCCCTGCCCTTGTCTCGATTGACGAGGAAGTCAGTGAAGTTTGAATGGTGCAGTCGTTGTGAGTCGAGCTTGCAGAAGCTCAAAGCAAGGCTTACGACGACGCCCGTGTTGACTATTCCGAACCCCAGACAGGGTTTCACTATTTATAGTGGTGCCACTAAACAGGGTACGAAGTTCAGTTTCAGCTCCGCATATCACCCACAGGCCGACGGCCAGACGGAAGGGACCATCCAGACACTCGGGGACATGCTTCGGGATTGTGTCCTAGAGCGAAGTAGATCGTGGGAAAAGTTGTTACCCACTCTGGATTTCTCCTACACTCACAGCTATCACTCGTCGATCCAAATGACATCGTACAAAGTTTTCTACAGGTGGAAGTGCCGCTCAACCTTTATTGGGATGAAGTTGGCGAGAACCAGGTTCTCGGTCCTAAGTTGATCGAGGACACAGTGATGAAGGTTGTCAAGTTCTAAGTGAGGCTGAGAGAGGTGCAGAGCAGACAGGAAACCTACGTTAACAAGCATAGAAGGGAGCTTATGTTCAAAGAAGGAGTTAAGTTGTTCCTGAAAGTCACGCCAATGAAGGGTGTTATACGTTTAAGGAAGAAGGAAAAATTGCAGCCCCGTTTATAGAGCCTTTTAACATTCTCGAGCAAGTTGGCATAACAACCTACCGTCTGGCGTTGCCCCCAGAACCCTCAGGTGTACATAACCTCATCCCCGTCACGATGTTGAGAAAGTACGTGTACGACCCGAGTCATACCGTGAACTTTGGCGAGTAAGGATGTCGGGCAGAACCTGACATATGATGAGCAACCAGTAGCAGTCCTGGACTGAAAGGTTTGACGACTAAGAAACAAAGATATAGAGCTCGTCAAGGTTTGCTGGAGTCGCCACGACGATTCGGGAGCCACTTGAGAGAGAGAGAGGCCGAGATCAAACCTAGATATTCAGATCAGTTATTTTAGAGATATGCATGTAAGAAAAGTTTAGGACCTGAACGGTTGAGTATCTCCCGTTCTTGGTCGAGTTGTCATGACCCATATTTGGTGGAAGTTGTTTCTACCCTGGCTCATGCAAGCATATACCTAAATGAGTTACGTATACAAGAGATTTAAGTTTTGCCCAAGGACAACGACCCCTAAGTGGGTCCTCACAGCTACTCGTCGCTTGAGTTGAGAGGCCAACGCCCTTCCTAGGTTTCCGAGGCAGCCAAGGCCGCCCGGAGTGTGCCCATGATTCCCGGTCAAGACCGGATGATGTAGCTTGCCAGATTCAAGATTAGTTATGTCAGCCAGATATCCAGATTTTTCAGTCTTGAGATGTTCAGTTGTACTTATGAACATTTATTTGTACATTTGTATATAGTTCGTAGTATGAGTTCTGACTTCGTAACTTAGTACCCTAGTTCTGTATTTCCGAGGACATAAATATTTTAAGGAGAATAGGTTGTAACACCCCGAACAGTTATAATATTAGAATGATCTCACTCGCTCGACTATAGAGTGAGATCGGTATTTTCAGATTCCCGAGACATATTGGTTATGGGAATTTATATGCTTAAGTGCTCGTTAATTTTCAAGTATTCCAGTTCAAAGTTCGACTTTAAGTCGAAAGTATTCTCGATCAAATTCTAGTCAGTAAGTGAACCAGTTTAAGAAATTAATTTCGGTCCGTTTATTTCAGAAAGGGACTTTATAAGTCAGAATTAATTAATTCAAGTTGACGATTAAATCGGAGTCCAGTATACTTCGAGAAATCGTCCAAGTAAGTCGTGACCGGAACTGAGTATGTCCGGTCACGAGCCTCGAAGCCTAGTAGCCGCGCCCCATCAATTCTCGAGCCTTAGTAGTATAACACTTAGAATATCTCTAAGTGTTCTAATGGCCAAGACCAATCCAATAATTTGGATTTACAAGTGATCACTATTCGGCCTAGAAGATAAGTGGCTTCGAGCCCTAGTCTTGCTCCGAATATAGCCGAGTCTTAGTAGCATAATACTTAGAAATTTTTCTAAGTATTGTGATGCACTAAGTCAAGCCCTAGAACCTAAGTCCCTCGACCCTAGCATTTACCCGAGCCACTCGCGCCCAAGGGTCTCGACCCGAGCCTAAGGCATAGCCGAGTCATGTCCTATGCTTGGTTGAGTATTGGGCATGTCCTTATAAATATTCTAAGTGTTCAAGCTTCAAAATTCAGCCTTGGTCCAAGTATCACGCGAGCAGCCCGAGCAGACCCCGCGCAGCCTAAACGTGAATGATATTACCCGCTTGTTCCGAAATGATGATAATGAAATGGATGTACATGATATATTTGTGGGTTTGAAGAAGGGGCATGTTGTTGTCCCAAAGGAATTAGCCCCCATCCCTCATATAGGCAAGGGGTAAGTTTTGTCACATATATGCTTGTTAGTTTAACATTGTTATTGACCAATGTAATCAATTGCATAAGTTAGTTGTTTAAGCTCGTCTAACATTCTAATAATTTTTGTAAGTTTATTAGAATTCGCACCATCTGAAAATGAAAATCTTCAACAGGAGCAAATGCTCGGTCTGTTCTGGAAGCATCCTCCTGCTCATTAACAAAAGAACTTTCAATGAGAAAAGTGATGTTGGAAAGCCTTCTACGACAGACCAATCCCCTTGGCCACAAAACAGACCCGCACTGCACTGCAATCCATGCGGCGTTTAAAAAAAAATCGCACCAAAATCAATTCAACTCGGGTTCAATTTAGCTCACTCCTAGTTATGTATTTAGAAAAATGCTTTCTACAATTTTACCGTACTTTTTAAAACTCTTACAAAAAATGCAATATTCAAAATAAAATCATATATAAACTATTAATAAACTAGTTATAAATCAAAGAATAATGCAATTTAAAAATCAATGAAAAAAATAAACAAAAAATAAACCATTAATAGTATAAAAGCTAGTAATTTTGTAATTAAAATAAAAAAAAGTTGAAAATATAAAATTAAAATTAGATTTGAAGATAATGATATAATTTTTTATTAAACGAAACAACAATCCAAATCCGAGCTCGAATCTGGTGACTCTGGTCCTTATGTCCAAACCTGGTCCGACTTTCATCGAAGCAATGGGTAGATGCGCATTTCATAAAAAATTTGGAGAAAATTACTCCTCTCACCAGATAAGATCATTTATATTGCATGCGTACGACCCAATTAATTTAATTAGCAAATTTAACAAAATCCCACCTTTTATTTGTTGTAATACGAGAACCCCAAAATTACAGAAACTAACGGATTTAGTGCGATTATTTTCTTAATTCTGCGGTCCTCTCTCTTCTCTCTCCCCTGCAAATTCATTGTAGTAAAAGAAAAAAAAACCAGATCTAGACCGCTTCCCCCCCTTCACCTTCCGGCGACCGCGCCTGCCCGGCTAGGCCTTGGCCGAGGCTGGAGGAGTGCTTCCCGTCCCACTCTACCATCGCGTGAGGGTTGCAGCGAAGCCGTGTCGTGCTCGCTCGAGGTGGGACCGTCTTCGGGCGCTAGATTGATAAAAGAAGCACTCGATTTGTCGGGCATCGGCGGCGGAGGGTCAAGTACTGATTGTGTTTATATTTTTTATTGATTGTGTTGAGCACTGAAAATTGTTGATAGGAGACGGCCCTTAGAATAGAAACAAATTAGATCCGGATTTCATGTGTTGAGCGTGGATTGGGAGTTTTTGGAGTTTTCTACAACCTGATGCATAGATCAGGTGCTGTGGCCAAACTCGACAACTATTTGATGTATATCTTTTGTATATATTCTGTATATATATGCTTTATATTTGTAGTATATTTATATATTTATTTTTTGTTGTTTGTGTAGTTGTAGGTATATATACTGTATATTTTTCATATATACACTGTTTATATTTTTCGTATGTATATGTCATGTATATGTCATGTATATATCCGACATAAACGAAGATTGGAATAAAAAATAGCGACATAAAAATGTTTCTCTCTCCAGGCATGCATCCCGTCAGTTACGGGAATCTGTTATGGTAAGTCAATATGACTTGATCTGTTACTAATTATATTGTTCATATATAAATATTTGAGTATGTTAGGTATAAGTGCAATTAAATTTTATATTTGGTATATATACAAATAAAAGCAATTCATAAAGCATAATTGTAAATTCCCCAACAATTTGCTAATGGCAATCTGGCCCACCAAATCGATCAACCAGAGCCTAGAGGCCCAATTCATCCAATTCCCGTATCATATCAAGACGTAAAAGTCCTATTTTACCCTTATCCGATTGCCAACATCCCAATCATAATTACAATCTTCATCTTCATGTTAAAACCGCCAGTCATAAACCCTAGTTTGTTCTCTCAACCTCGCCCTCAGACTCCAAGCAGCGTACTGTCTAGCGATCGTAGAAAGAAGGTTAGCATATTGTTATAAACCGTTGAATATGTGTAATGTAGTTCTAGTTATTCATTTTATTTTCCTAACATATTGTTAGCTGAAAATTAGACCTTAAAGTTATTTCTATATTTTCGTGTGTATAATTTGTATGGTCTTGTGAAATATGGTAAATTTTGTTTGGTTTCTGTTTTTTAAGTCTTTTGATTAGAAAGTTTGAGCCGCTACAATTGTCAGTTCTTTGCTGCTTGCTCGTTATGGGATCTGAAAATGTTACGGTATTTTTGTTTTGTCGGGCCATTGCGGTTAGATAAATTTGAAAGAAAAGAATGGCACATCTTTTGGTTGTAATAACAGTTGTTTTCGCTCTTCGGTCGTCTTTTGTTTTTAGTAGTTTGAAGTGGTGTTTTGATAACACAGAGGCAAAAGGTGGCATTTTTGTGAACTTCTCTTTTGAAGGATGTAGGTAATAAAGAGGAATTGAAAACTGTTACTAGTTTATAATCTGCACAGTGAGGGTTGAGCAATTGTGATGGAAAGTTTTACATGCTAGACTCTATCCTCCTTTTATACATAAGGATACAAATTCTCTTAAGTGAATAAATTCTTACATTAGGAACCAAAATACAACATGTGCTGCTCTGTCGCTAAACCTGATAACATATCTTTGAGCTTGAATATTCTGTAGAAAATGGGTGCAAAGGCTAAGAAGAAAGCAGCTGTGAAGTCTCTGAAGAAGGCCTCTACGCAGTTTTCTGTTTCCAAAGATGCAACTGCTGATTTCTTGGTTTGTTTATTGATAATTAGTTATTCATTCATAAGTTAATTGCTTTTTTTTTTTTTTCTTTTTTTTTAATTATTATAGTCTGTAAGTGGTAGGCATAAGTAACTGATTTATTTGTTTTAATTTTATTTTTTCGTGGAAACCAGCCACTGGAGGGTGGCCCGGCAAGGAACCTTCCAAGGACTGAAGATAGAGAGAATAAAGCAACAATATTGTATATTGGGAGAATCCCCCATGGTTTTTATGAGGGTGAAATGGAAGGTTTGGTCATACTTGTCTCACTTGAGCACCTCTAGAATTTGCTTTTTGTGCATGAATTTTTTACAGTTTTGTGCGTGTTGAGCACAGCCATTATTTATTTATTTATTTTTTTGCCTCACCCTTGATTATTCGGATTGGCTTTTTACAGCTTTTTTTAAGCAGTTTGGTACAATTAAGAGACTCAGAATTGCGAGGAACAGGAAGGTCAGTGTTTTATAAAGCTTTCTGCACTTTATTTAGTTTACTTATTTTGTTCTCAACCAAGATTGATATTATTGGTTCTGTTGGGCTGGATGTTTCCTTGAATTAAGTATACCAATTGAATTGTTTGAGGACTGACTAAATATATGGAAAGAGGATTGCATTTGCTAGCTGCCTCTTGTTACTCTGTGCATGTATAATGTAGCGTAGAAAAGTTCAAGTGATCTAGATGTTGTTTGCTTGCCTACAATTGCAATTGTATGTATGTATAATTTTGTTGTTTTTTTTTACCCTAATTTGAGTTTTAATCTCATGAGGCCATAAGTATAATAGGCTTGTTTGCTATATTTGACCACTGTGACTATTGATGGAATACCTTAAACTAACAATTTAGCTTAACAAAATGAATATATTTGAAATTTACCTAACAGATGTTCTCCCTCTTGCAATACTGATAAGCATTGAGTTGATTTCGGTTGATTCTGCTTCCTTTAGATACGTAGATCAGTGAACAAATTAAATGAACAAATAAATATTATTAGTTGCGTGCCCACTGAAGATGATGATGGTTTGTTTACTTGTGAAGGGCATGCTCATGCCAGTTCGTCACCTTTGTTGACCTTTCTGTACCTTCTATATGTTAGCATTTTTGGTATAGCTATTCTACATTCTTTGAATGTTTAGGGATTTCCTGAATCAGTCTTGGTATTTCATTCTAGTGCATAGGCAATAAGACATGAGAAGAATTCTTGTGTGTTAAATAAAAGATGATATATCCTACATATTACCGTATTGCATCATATAATTTGGCAACTGACTGACCCATCTAAGGAAAAAGTCAGAGGAGAAAAACCTGTTGTAAGGATATTTCATACATTTAGTGAATTGGTTCAAGGAGGTTCTAAGATGTATGTACAAATTGAGGGTTATAACTTTAGAAGTTAATGGTAGCTGCCATAGATTTTTTTCATGCTATGTGATATCATTTGGATTCTTTCTTCAATTTTGCACTGTTACTGTGTTTGCTTCTGTTTACTTTGTGGAGAGTGCATAACAACATTGGTAATATTGATATCCATGCTTTATAGTTGAAAATTTTAAATAGACATTTTCTAGATTTTGTTTCTGTCAGTTGCATGGAATGCATAGAGCTACTTCTTTTCATGGTTTAATCTGTCGTTTGCAAAGTCATCTAAGCGTCATGGTAACAGTAAGACCAAATTTTGACATCAAATTTCTTCCAATGTGAAGTGACCTAGATTTACTTTTTAAAGTCTCAAAATTATATTCAATATGTTACTGCTGGAATTTATAATTATCTCTTCTCACGCTGTGGAAGTGGGAATTGAGGAGTTTAGCAAAGTTATAAGCTTTTGAATGCTTTTGGTTGGTGATATAGAAATGACATCAATGTTTTGCTCCATATTCAAATCAGAAATTTAAGGGGTGATTGTTTATAACTTCATCTAGCAATTAATTGGTTTTTTTTAACTATAGTTAATTTTGAAAAAAGTTGGTATGGTTAGTTGTTAGTGGAAATATTAAAATAATATTTAAAATAAAATAATTAAAGTTGATATGATGTAAAAGTAAGAGAAAAATGATTGGAAGTGGTGGTTAGTTAAAATTATGTGAGAGGATGAATAGTGAATTAAAGTTGATGTGATGGGTAAGAATGATTGGTTGATATTATTTAATTATATTGATAATATTGGAGATAGTGGAGTTAGGTTAAAGTTGAGTTAAATTTGAGTTCTGATTGGTTTTTGTGAAGTGAATTGATAAACAATCACCCCCTTAGTTCCTTGATTTTTTTTCATTTGCATTGTATAGCTTCATTGATATTGTACTATGCATGATGGAGGCAAGGCATGTTGGTTATTAATCCATTTCTTATATTGATTGTTTCGTTTTTTTTTTTTTCTTTGCAGTTCTTTGCAGACTGGGAAATCAAAGCATTTTGGATTCATTCAATTCGAGTCTCCTGAGGTTGTTCACTTCTACTTAGAAAAGATATTAATAGCCATAGAATCTTTATCTTTGTATTCCATGAAATGTGGTATGGTCATATTTTGCCCTTGGAGTACTTTGACTTGTTTTATCATCTCTCATGCATACCCTGGTTTCTGCAGGTAGCCAGAGTTGTCGAAGAATGCATGCATAATTATCTAATGTATGAGCATCTGCTACAAGTTCAACTTGTTCCTCCTGAACGAGTTCATCCAAAATTGTAAGTACATGTTCACGCAATCATGAAGTTGCAATTTTTTCCCTTGCCTTTTAAATCCAACAAAATGATGCTTTTTTCGAATAATACTTGTCCATCCCTTGAAACCCTTACGGAAAATACATTACTAAAATCATGATTTGTATCTCTAATTATAAGATGACCTGTCTGCTGGAATGAAATGTGTTCTGTTTGGTCATTCATTAAGTGGGATGTGACATTCTATATTTTTGTTGTTTATTGTTTGTAATTGAAGGATATGGTTTAGGTTATTAGTTAGGCTTAGGGTGATTTGCTTATGATCGATTATTTGTACATCAAGACCATTTGCCTATTCGTCAATGAAATGGTAAAGAGCACGATAACAATTGATGAAGGAAAGGTTTGACAGTAATTAAAAACACACGGTTCATACTATGTTCGAGTCATTTCATCATATATTTAGTTATTTTAAAAAATATGTTTTGGAGGGTTGGATTTTATCCTTGAGCTAAATCATTGTATATCTGAACTACTTTTCAGATGGAAAGGTGTGAGCCGCTGGTACAAACCCTTGGATTCGGTTCAAATTGAGCGTAAGCGGCATGATAAGGTATATGATCACGTTAATTTCTGCCCTTATATTTTTATAAATCATTTAATAGACATCCAGTTAATTCGATGTTATTTTAGGAACGGACACTAGAACAGCAGCAGAAATTAGTTGCAGGAATAATACAAAGGGACAAAAAACGCCGAAAGCGGATTGAGGCTGCTGGTATTGATTATGACTGCCCAGATATTGTAAGAAGAAGCTTTTTTGTTCTTTTGCTACACCCTCATTTTGCATTCATTTAATACTGTATGCACGTGCGGAAAGGTTTTTATCTTTGATGACCGGGGCCAATCGTGTAAATCCAAATAAATGATATTTTTCAAGGATTTCGAATCAGTTATTAAAGTTTTTGTCAGAATGCATTTGATGTGAAGGTTCATTGGGTTATTGACTGCTTAATTTGACATGTGTATCACACAGGTGGGCTGTGTCCATGCTGCTCCAAAGAAGATTAGGTTTGATACAGAATAATAGTGCTTTTGAAGGTTCCAACTGATAAGGAGAAGTCCAATCAAATCTACTATCTGAGACGCTTTTTGCTTGCATGGTGAAAAACGATTTTGTGTAGTCAACTATACATAATTGTAGTGTCAAGTATCAACTTTACTTGCTTTTCCGAATAGCTATGTATCAAAGATTTTTCAGGGATCAACTTGAGGCATGTAATGCGGGTACTTCTAATGCTTTTGCATTATTTAATTTTTATTGCTCATTAGATGCGGGTACTTCGTTAATATTTTAAAAAATATATATTAAGATGACAAAATTTCTATGTGAACAATTCTTGAATAAAATGAATATTTGGAAATTATAAAAATTGTTGTGAATAGTTGAGAATAATGGGGGTGGGTTATTTATATATATAAAAAAAAATCTGTGGCAAAAAAAAAAAATATGGTGGAAATCAATCAAACGGGCGGATTATGAAAATCTGTTTTTCTAATAAAAAAATGGATTTTCATAATACGTTTTTATTTTTTATTTTTTATTTTTTTTTAACGGTCAAATTTAATAAGAATAATAGTTCTAATTTATAACACGGATTTTCAAAATTCGTTTTTAGTAAAAAAAAAAAAACGAATAGAACGGATTTTGGAAATCCGTTTTTATTAAAAGAACGAACAAAACGGATTTCCAAAATCCGTTTTTCGGTTTCTATAAACAACTGCAACAACCTCCCCAGATCACCGCGCGTTCTTTTTTTGGTTCATAAACATATTTTTGTGTCTTTTGTTCGATTTTCGGCGAATTGAAGCTCCATTAGAAAAAAATAATAAATTTTCAACCAATCATCGGAGAAGAGGTTAGTTTTTATTTTAATGTAATGTAATATTATTTTTTTGTTGTCTATGAATATTTAAGATATATATTTGGTTAATTGGAGTAAAAATATGATTAATTATATGTTGTTGGAAATGAGTTTTAAATTTAGATTGGTAAAATAATAAATGAAATTTTCTCGGGTGTTTGATTAGCCATTATGTGTTGTTGTAATTTGTAAAATAGAATTTTTTTTTGTGCAACAGGTTATAAATGGCGTCTAACGGTCCCTACTTTGTTAATGTGTACTGGAAAATTCCCCAGAGTGAGTTATGGAATTTTTCGAATTATATGTCTCGTCCGGATTGTTCATTTGTTATTAATGGAATAATATCATATGAACAATTTGGTAGATATGATTTACGAAAATGGTGGGTTTCGTGATAGTTGGACAATTTCGGATATTACTTTGATGGCGAGACAGCAGGATGGTTCGTTTACTCCCGGAAGACTGAATAATGATAATGTTCTTTCGTGGATTTACTACTTTCCTCCTATGTCCTATGTGTTTTTGTATATAGTGTTGGAAGCAAACACATAGGTTACACAAGTTGAGGATCCTACGCCATCATATGGTTACGAAGGAATGTTTGGTGGTGAGGGTACGTGGACTACGCATGCCGGTAATTTTGGTGAAGGGACGGGTAATTTCGGCGAAGGGACGAGTAATTTTGGCGAAGGGATGAGCTTTACCATGAGAGGACCGGACATTGAGGAAGAAATTGTTGGAGATGAAGATTTCAGTCCCGGGGAAGACGATTTCACTGATGAGACCTCGGAAACCGAATCGAACAGATCAATTAATGAGGAGAGCGAACAAGATTTCATTGAAGAACACCCCTTTCCAAATGAAGGCCTCAACGTACATCGCGAGATGGGTGAGTGGGACTCGTCGTGTGTAGACAGAGACGAGTATGCCTGGCCAGTCTGGAATGGGCATGTCGAGACTAGCCGTTTGGGTACAGTTTTTCGTACCAAGGAAGAAGCCCGGACTGGTATTATGTCCTGGAATGTTGAGAAGCTTAGGGCGGTCCGGACAAAAGATTCTAACAAGAAGTCTTTCAAAGTTGTGTACAGATCAGATGAAGTTGTACCATGTATATGGAAGGCTCGAGTGAGTCTTAACAAACGGGATCACGACATATGGGAGGTAACCGAATGGACCGATAGCCACACTTACATGCAGGTGTTTGAGAGAAATGACCACAAGAATGTGACCGCCACCGTGATCTCAAATCTTCTGTTGGCTAAGATTCAGAAGCAGGTGACCTACAGTGTGGAAATGGTCCAGACTGACGTAAAAAGCGCGTGGAGCATCGATGTCAGCTACAAAAAGGCATGGCACGGGAGAAAAAAAGCTATCGATCGTCTGTATGGCACGTGGGAATCGAACTTCGCACAACTCCCCCAGTAAGCAAAAATTAATTATAAATGTATCTACGTGTTGTTTGTAACTATATTTATTTATTTATTTATGGTTACCTTTTATAATTTGCAGGTTTTTCGCCGCCCTTCAAAGGGCGAATCCCGGTACAGTCGTTGAGTGGGAATGGTAGGGTGGGGAAATGGCGAAGTAATCTCGAGACAGAGAATTCAGATTTGTCTTCTGGGCGTTCGGCCCCGCCATTCAAACCTTCCTTCTTTGCCCGCCGATTATTAGCATCGACGACACGCACCTGCGAGGTTCGTACAAGGGGAAGCTACTTGTTAATTACAAATTAATTTTTTATTTTCTAATTTACAATAGTGTCTGATAAAAAAACATATGTCCAACTGAGCAGGTTCGTACAAGGGGAAGCTGCTTGTTGCCATAGCACAGACCGCGAATAAGTGTCTATTGCTAGTCGCGTATGCGATTGTGGACGAAGAAAGCACGGCTAGCTGGTCCTTTTTCCTAACACATCTGCGCTATCATGTCGTCCCCGACAGACCGATATGTCTTCTTTCTGACAGGGACAACGGCATATTGAGTGCCGTTGATTTACTGGAGGCTTGGCACGTACCCCATGCATTTCATCGGATATGCCTTCGACACCTCCGGAGCAACGTGTTTTCAAGGTACCAGACTAAGAAATTCTGGGGTTTGTGTTGGAGGTTGGGTTCACTGTGTTCTCGCCGCAAATTTGAGCAGAGTCGACAGGAACTCCATGAATGTAACCCGGAAGCATACAATTATCTTTTCCAAATTCCTTTGGAAAAGTGGACCCTGTATGGAGATAGAGGACGTCGATGGGGCACTCTGACAACCAATATATCAGAGAGTTACAACAACGTCCTCAAAGGTGTTAGGTTCCTGCCCTGCAGAACGTTGGTACATGCCACAATGAACAAGACTCTGGATTTGTTTCAACAGGAACAAAACAAGTCCAGAGGATGCAGGAGTCACATTCCTACCGACCTCTATGCCGCCTATCTGGTGTTGGATAGGACAACAGCGACTCACGAGGTGCAAGGTGTGGACGCCGACGGATCCCAGTACAGGGTGACAACCGGTCTCCGCGCCAGTGGAAGAGGGCAAAACAAGTATGTATTTTTTAATTGGATTTTTTTTTTTCCATTCAAATGATTTTTTTTTTTTATTTATATATATAAATCATTGTGGAAAATAGGTTTACGGCTTATTATCAGCAGCATTGTTGTACATGTAAGAAGTGGCAGACATTTTGGAAACCATGCTCTCATGCATTGGCCGTTTGTCGTCACCGGGGTGATCAACCGCACTTGTTGTACGATTCCCACTTTTGGACTGAGAACTGGGTTGCTCAATTTTCTAATTGGAATTTTGCTCCAATTGGAAATCCTGACACGTGGCCGCAGGTGGGATGGAATTTGATTCCGCATTGGGAAAGGATCATTTCGAAGCCTGGACCCAGTCGCGCCCAAACGAGACGATTTAAAATGCAAATAGATTGTCGAGCGCGCCGCAGAAGAGTCCGGGATCAATGCAGTAGATGTGGTGATCCCGAACATTTCGCGGACCGTTGCCCGTATTCGCATCCTCCCACCGATCGAACTAGACTCCGTGATGATTGGGGGAAATAGATTTTTTTATATGTATTTTGACTGAATCGTATTGTTGAGATAAATATTTTGTATTTGGATGATTTTTATAATGTATTTGGATGATTTTGAAATCGAACTCGAATTAGTACAATTGAACTCGAATTAGTACAATTGAAGTCAATTATAGTGAAATCGAACTCGAATTAGTACAATTCTAAGTCAAATTAGTACAATTGAAGTCAAATTAGTACAATCTTGGTCAGTTATAGTGAAATCGAACTCGAATTAGTACAATTGAACTCGAATTAGTACAATCGAAGTCAAATTAGTACAATCTCGGTCAATTATAGTGAAATCGAACTCGATGTAGTACAATCGAAGTCAAATTAGTACAATCTCGGTCAATTATAGTGTAATCGAACTCGAATTAGTCCAATTGAAGTCAAATTAGTACAATAGAAGTGAATTATAGTGTAATCGAACTTGAATTAGTACAATTGAAGTCAAATTAGTACAATCTCGGTCAATTATAGTGTAATCAAACTCGAATTAGTACAATTGAAGTCAAATTAGTATATAACATATAACGTATAACATATAATATATATACCATATAGTATAATACATATAGTATATAACATATAACATATAACATATAGTATATAACATATAACATATAGTATATAACATATAGTATATAACATATAACATATAACATATAGTATATAACATATAACATATAGTATATAACATATAGCATAATATATAACATATAAATTAGTACAATTGAAGTCAATTATATTGTAATCGAACCCGAATTAGTACAATTGAAGTCAAATTAGTACAATTGAAGTCAATTATAGTGTAATCGAACTCGAATTAGTCCAATTGAACTTGAATTAGTCAAATTGAAGTCAAATTAGTACAATCTCGGTCAATTATAGTGTAATCGAACTCGAATTAGTACAATTAAAGTCCAATTAGTACAATTGAAGTCAATTATAGTGTGATCGAACTCGAATTAGTCCAATTGAAGTCAAATTAATACAATCTCGGTCAATTATAGTGTAATCGAACTCGAACTAGTACAACTGAAGTCAAGTTAGTACAATTGAAGTCAATTATAGTGTAATTGAACTCGAATTAGTCTGTTTTTCGGTTAATAAAAAAAAATAAATCGGCACTTTCCTTATTTCGTCTCTCTCTCTTCTCCCTCACCGAAACCCTCCCTCCCCGGCCCTCTCCTCTTCTCCGCGACCTCCGCCGCTGCCACCGCATCGCCGCCGCCTCCGCGACCTCCGTGCTCGATTGTGAATATTGTGCTCGTTTGTAAATATTGGTGGATATTGTTGATTGTGAATATTATGCTCGATTGTGAATATTGTGCTTGTTTGTAAATCTTTTGCTCGTTTGTAATATTGGTGGATATTGTTGATTGTGAATATTATGCTCGATTGTGAATATTGTGCTCGTTTGTAAATATTGGTGGATATTGTTGATTGTGAATATTATGCTCGATTGTGAATATTGTGCTTGTTTGTAAATCTTTTGCTCGTTTGTAATATTGGTGGATATTGTTGATTGTGAATATTATGCTCGATTGTGAATATTGTGCTCGTTTGTAAATATTGGTGGATATTGTTGATTGTGAATATTATGCTCGATTGTGAATATTGTGCTCGTTTGTAAATCTTTTGCTCGTTTGTAATATTGGTGGATATTGTTGATTGTGAATATATGCTCGATTGTGAATATTGTGCTCGTTTGTAAATAGTGGTGGATATTGTTGATTGTGAATATTATGCTCGCCCGTATTAGAGTATTATGCTCGATTGGTTGATTGTTTGTTGATTGTGAATATTGTTGGTTGATTGTGAATATTGGTGGATATTGTTAGCTGATTGTGAATATTGTGGTCGATGATATTGTGCTCAATTATGAATATTGGTGAATGATGTGCTCTCCCGTGTTGGTTGACTATAGGGTTATGATAAGAATAGGTGGAAATGAAAATTTAATACAATTTTAATTTCAAATCATCTTTAGGAATATTATTTTTGTAAAGATATATTAATCATGAATTAACTACAATTAAATCAATGATTAATGACTAATTTTATTTATTTATATTATAAAACAGCTAGGTTGTACTCAACAAACCAATATGCAACACAAGCATAATTCAACTGAACATATGGGAAATTCGTGAATAATTCCAATCAATTTGCTGGGTCATGTGCGCCGATCAAATACAAAAGAACAAATCAATCGAATAGGAACACAAATAATAAGACCCAAAAATAGTTATTAAAAATAGAAACTGTCATTAACACAATTATTTTAGAATAATTTGATAAGAAATTATAATTGAATAAATCAATCGAATTTACACGATCTGCGTAATTATTTCCTTATTTATCCACGATTTTGAGCAATTAAATACACAAAAAAATGAATAATATTTATTAAATAATATATAAATCTTGGTCAGTTCAAAATTAACATATATTACAATCTCGGTCATTTTTGCAGAAAATGGCTTCGTCATCCTCAAACCCTTAACCCTACACCCCACACCCCGGCCCCAGTGACCCGTCACTTCTATATCTTCAGAACCGCCACCGATCCAAGGCGGTATATGAGGAAGCACCGGGGTTTCGCCACGGCGTGGTTAAGCCATGCCGTGCGGACACCCAGTTCTGGGCTGCCTTGGAGGGCAACAAGCAGAATGCCTGGACTTGGGAGGTGATCGAGAAGGCCGGATTCGGGCCTTTATTTCGGATGGGGCGGGTCCCGACAAACAATCCCCTCATTACATGCCTGCTGGAGAGGTGGCGTCCGGAGACGCACACCTTCCACTTCGACTTCGGGGAGGCCACGATCACTCTCCAGGACGTTCAGATACTCTTTAGCCTCCCCGTCAGCGGGGAACCGTGCTGGGGAAAGACCGTACAGCGGACTCCCCAAGAGTGGAGAGTTCATTGCGTGGACGCTCTAGGGTACCTCCCATATGTACAGGTATATTTTTACCTAAAACTTTTATTTGTTTATTTTTTTTTTTATTATTATTGTGTTTATGTATACTTAAGTCATGAGTCGTTTTTAATATATATATATATATATATATATAAAAACGTATTTCAAGGATCACGGGGACCAGGACTACGACCCCAAGACTTGGGACATAAATGGCCAGTACATGTATTTCAGTAGTCTGGAAGAGGAGTGCAAGCGACCTCTGGAGGATGGACTCCCTACATCAGAGTACAAGAAGAGGGCGAGAGCCCTGATACTCTGGTGTATTGGGTCCTTCTTCTTCCCCGACCATCGGGTCAACGGAGCCAACCTCTACTGGTTGTCCTTGTTGAATGTCATCGATGCCATTCCAGGGTACAGCTGGGGTAGATCGCTTCTGGCCGGGGTATATAGAGTGCTCTACGACGCTTACGAGAAGGACGAAAAATATATCAAGAGCTGCGTACAGTTGATTCAGGTAAATTTATTTACTTGTTAATTGCAAATTAATTTTATTTACAATAATATGTGCTAAAAAATGTATATGTCCATATGTGCAGGTTCGGGCATGGGAACGCATCCCTCGTGTTCGCCCATTAATGAGAAAAACACATTTCGGTTCTCAGGCTGGTTGTCCTTTGGGTGCAAGGTAATAATACCCCATTTAAGGTGGGTGGGATCGAGGGACATGAGGCACCTGGGGACGGGCACGGCTACCATCCGAGATCAGCTGAGTGGCCTGAGAGAGACTGATGTAAGTTTCTTAGGTCATAATAATAAATAATTATTATTTTTTAATTCTATTTTTTTATTGAATTCATTAATAATTCTATAAATGTTTTTTTTTACAGTTCGATTGAGTACCTTATCAGACATACATAGACGAGGGTCGACTCCCGGATGAGTGTACACGAGACCGACATCTCTGGATGTACAAGGGGTGGATCTTCTGCTGGAACATCGCAGAACCCCACTAGCCTGATAGGGTGCTCCGCCAGTTTCGGTGCCACCAGCCCATTCCCCAGACGTCGATCATTACTAGTCTGGCCGACTGGGACACCCGCCACAAAGGCCAGGGCATGACTGGGAGGGCATACACCGATTGGCGGGCCTTCCATGCTGATCATGGGAGGATCTGGACCGAAGAGAGAGATCAGAACGTCCTCTCAGATGTCCCGGTGGATCCCTTCCTGCAGCCGGCAGAGAGGTACATTGATTGGTATCACAGTAGGACTGTGAGACTATTCAATGACCCTAACAACTACGCGGCGATCTCACAAGACGGCAGGTTTCAGCCACATGCCGACCGAGAGAAGTGTCAGGTAAGTGTCTGCTAATTTGTGATTATTATTATTATTATTATTATTGAAGTAATTATTATTATTATTATTTGTAATATTTGATAGTTATTTGAATTTTATTTTGCAGAATTCGGGTACGGAGGGGGCGTATAACATGCTATCGAACATTGAAGACATTGATACGCTACCTCCCCGAGCGCAGTCACAGTTCCAGCAAGCCCAGCAACTTCTGTACGCTTCTCTGACTGTTGGGGGTCAGTCGGTCACACAAGAGGCATCGTCGGAGCAAATTCTATCTCAAGAGGAGTACGCCCCACCCCAACAGACACAATCCCAGCGGGCGAGGCATAGACCGGCGCCCCACATTGGTGGAGGGAGAAGACGCCGTGACCGCGAACCTGCCGCTGCCAATGAAGAAGATGAAGAAGGTGAGATTTTTTATTTAACTACAAATATATATTTTATTTTTGTTTGTTTTTATTTATTTTTCCGGTCGAATTATTGATTTTTTACAAAAAAATAATTAATTAGGTGAAGAAGAAGAAGAAGAAGAACTAGCCACGCCTAAACCGACCGCAGCATCGTCTTCTTCGGTACCACGACCTCGGAGAGGGTCCCGAATACGCAGGCCTAAGAATGCATATTCTCCTAGTTAGTTTGTGTTGCATTCTGTGATTTTGTGGACATTTTTTTTTTCTTTTATTTTTTGTACTGGATTTTCAGATATTTATTCTTGATGGTTTTGTGTACATATTTTGTGGTTCATTTTTTTTTTGTCGGTAATTGTGGTTGTCTTTTTGTATATAGTGTTTCATGTATGTATGCATGCTATATTTTATCATTTGACGAATGAATTGATATTAAAGTGATATTATTTCGTGTTCAAAATGTTAAATCATAATTTATAAAAAATCTTCATATTGAAGGATAAGAATAAAAATTCAGCCAAAATAAACGCGGTCGCTGGTAAACGAGTTCGTGAGCATCTAAGAGTCGAGCCTAACTTAAAAAAAATTAAAAAAAATAAAATAAAATAAATACATAAAAACGGATTCTTAGAATCCGTTTTATAACAAAATAAATAAATAAATAAACACGGATTATGAAAATCCGTATTCATGGGTAAAACGGATTATCACAATCCGTATTAGTTAACACGGATTTTAATAACACGTTTTTAATTGAATTAATTAAGGGTAATCACGTCATTAAGGGAAGACGAATTCTCAAAATTCGTTTTTCGATCGGAATTAACGAAAAACGGATTCTCAGAATCTGACCGTTTTATTTTTTCTACAACTTTTTTATTGTTTTATTTTTTGCCACATATTTTTTTTTTAAATAAATAAATGATTCAGAATAATGGACTTACCGCGATGAAACAGTAAAATGATAGAAGATTGAACTTTTTGTGTAAGAAAATTCATTGGTTGTCGGCAAGAATTTGCCTATAAAAGGGACAATTAGGTTGAATCAAAATACGTACGGAAGTTTTTAATTCGGCAAGAATTTTTCTTTTCTTTGTTTCTGGCTTTGTTAGCTCGGTTCTTGTCCTGGTGGCTTGAATTTGGTCTGTAATCATTTGATTGTACTGACTTTACCTTGTTTTGGTATAAAAGTTTCGGATTATCGTTGGAAAAGAAAAATACATATGGAGGAAGAAGAAAATCAATATATTCTATATTCGATTTTTATATTCAGTTCTTTATCGTTTATAATATGTTATCAGCAAGCGCGTTTTACCCGATCACAAAGGTAAGAATAAATCAATTATATATATATATATATATATATATATATTACATAAAATTGTAAAATTTTACTAATTTATATATTACCATTAAAGCTCTGCCATAGTCAATAATACGTGGGTGGTAAGATGATATACTGGATTTATTTACATATTAAGAAAAATAACTTTAAGTTGTAATAATAAATAATATTATTACTTGTACTTAATGCTTGTTTACCTAGTAATGTGGTGTGAAATTTATGACTGCTTAATTTTATTCTCACCAAAATATTTATCGAGTAGTGTGGAGTGATATTTTATTTATTTATTATTTTGTTATTTGTACCAACTAAAAGATTTGTCGAATAATGTGGAGCGATTCTAATTGATATGCATGAAGAGTTTATAATTAATCATGAATGATATAATTAACAAATACAGTATCAATAATATATTCTTGAAAATAATATATATAGAGATAATAAAAAAAGGGAAAAATCCAACGGCTGGTTACCTGTTTTTGCAACGGCTATTTACCAATCATATATATAAGTACAACTATACTTCATATATCAACACACATTCTAAACTCTTAATATATATATTTTTCTCAAAAAATTTAAAAAATGTTTGATATGTTATTTATAACTACCATTATATTGGTTACTCTATACACTTTGGAAATTTTTATGATGTTGTATCGTACTGCTCATTTTGTATTATATGTGTTAGGTCTTTGTCTCACATTTTTCTTATTAGCTGTTCTAATTGGCTTCAGTATTGAATGGTTATATATAAATTCTTATTTTTCGAATCTAAGTATTGATGTTATATTTTATAGTTGTCATGTCAAACCCGGTCAAGCTTGACTTTGAAGAACTTGATATCTCTGAGAAAAATTATATTTCATGGACGTTACATGCTGAAATTCATTTGGATGCAAGAAGTTGGGAAAAACAATAATTTCCCCAAATAATTCATCAATTCAAGATAAAACAAGAGCCATGATTTTTCCGCGTCATCATTTGAATGAGACATTGAAAATGAATATTTAACTGTTTTGAAGATAGCAAGACTGAGTTAAAATTGAGTTAGATTTGAGCTAAAAAAAGTGATTAGTTAAAAACGATTAGATTTTTTTAAAATAACTTGTATCCAAGCACACTCTAAAGAGCTATGTTAGTTCTAGAAACCAATTTTCCCAAGCTAAGCCCAAACGGTTCTGCTAAATGGCCCAGTTAGTTCCATTCAGCCCTAAATGACCCAAAGTAAAGTAAACTCAATCTTGACCTTCTCTATTTCTGAATATCCCAATCATACCCACAGTCTTCATTTTATATAAAAGCGCCACTCTTAAACCCTAGCTTTGTTCTTTCATCTTCCGCCTACAGTCCTACCGCATACCGATCGGAGAAAAAAGGTTAGCCCACCATTTCTAGGTACAAAAATTTACGTGTATCCGTAATGTACTTGCTCGTGCAAAGATATTTGTAGCCTGAAAATGGACTTGGGTTATTTCTCTATTATCATTTTTATGTCTTTTGTGATCTCGGAAAAGATGGAGATGTTGTATTGGATTATTTCCATGTTTCTACCAAAACATAAAATTGTTTGAATTACTATTATGGTTGACGACAAAAAAATCTGAACAACTTTCATTTCAGTAAAACGAGAACTACCCACTCTTGAAAATGACGTGATAATTTTCCTACGATTTTTGTTTATGTATCTGTTTATCGAGAGAGTTCTTTATATATCTGTTTTTATAGTTTTTGTACATGTTTTGGAATTTATTTTTCCCCAGACATTAGTCACAAAGGAGCAATGATTATGGCGTCTGTAGTTTATTGGTTTATTTTCATATCTAAAAGATGTATATTATAATTATTCTTATATTTTTCTTGTGATGTATATTGTTTTGGATTCTTTGAATTTTACTATAATATATTGAGCTGTAGCAATATTTAGACGAACTTGTAATTATTGTTGTTACATAGTGACAGTGTTTAATTTTTAAGGTTGTTAAATATGTGTAGTGGTTGAGAAGTTGTAGATTTTGATATGAAAGAGAGAATGTTCTTTTGAGTTTTAGAATGAGTAAACGTTGAGGAAGAATTACTTTTGATGTGATAGTTGTTCATTTTTAGATTTGAGAATGTTTTCTATTGAGAATGGCTTTAGAAACTATAATCTTCTACAATAGTTGTGCTGTGGAACTATTAGTTCATTGCTGCTCACTTGTTAAGGTGTCTAAAAATGTCAAGAGTTTGTTGGTTTGTTAAAGTTAGATCACTAAAGGTTCTTTTTATTTATTTATTATTTATTTATTTATTTATTTATTTTTCGGGTTTGGATGTAGATAATGGCTCCAAAGCAGCCAAACAGTGGGCTATTTGTGGGTTTGAAGAAGGGGCATGTTGTTACCCCCAAGGAATTAGCCCCCCGCCCCTCGGATAGGAAAGGGGTAAGTTTTGTCACATATAATACTTGTTGGTTAAACAATGTTATTAACCATTGTATTCAATTGCATAAATTAGTTGTTCAAGCTCGTTTAACATTCTAACAAATTTTGTAAGCTTATTCAGTTTAGCATTCACACCAGGGTTATAGAAGCTGAACATAAGGATGTTTTATGCGTGATTGATTATATGCATTGTTTGGCCACCTCATTTTATGCATTAAGTTCAACTGTTGCAGTTTTATGTGTTGGTGTGATAGTAAGTAGTAACTATATTTACAATAATACCCAGATGCTGGTGTGCCAATGAGTTAGAACTTTAAAAAGTGGAATTATATGTTGTTGTCCTCTAGATTGTAGTGGACACGTTCTTCTGTAAGCCGCCCTTTACATGGATTTAGACTTCCTATATACCTATTATGAAAATGTTCAGATTCTTTACTTGTAGAAACGTTTGAGCGTCTTTGTGATATAAATTTACCTCAATCCAGAAAATTTGGGATTTGTTTGCCATGTGACTTGTGATTTATATGATCCTCATCCTTTATTTTGTGGTACTTTACTTTTTTTTTTTCGTTTGAATAATAAAGAAAACAAGCAAGAGGGTGCATTTTGCGAGGAGTCTCATTAGAGAAGTTGCTGGGTTTGCTCCTTATGAGAAGAGAATCACTGAACTTCTTAAAGTTGGAAAGGACAAGCGTGCCCTCAAGGTTGCCAAGAGAAAATTGGGCACCCACAAGAGGGCAAAAAAGAAGAGAGAGGAGATGGCTGGTGCTCTTCGCAAGATGAGGTAATTTTATTGAAGTGATTCTCATATATGGATGCCGATAATGCGTTTTACTCAGTTGTCCCTGAATTCAATGAATTTTATTATTTTTTGTCGTATATTATGCACAAACTGAATTTGTTGAATGCTATTTGCAGGGCTGCTGGAGGTGGCGAAAAGAAGAAGTGAAGTGTCGTTTTCTTTATTGGCTTTGTTGTTAGAGGGAGCTTGAAAGTATGTGGAGACTACTTGTTAGCTGCACTGTATTTTGTTAATCATTTTGAAGAGATTATTGTGGATTTATCCTCTTTTTGCTAAAAGGCATCAACATATTTTTGATTATGTGTACTCTGTCCTTGCTTATATATTATAATTGACTTATGAGCCATTTCAGTGTGCTTGTGATGAGCCGAAGCCGTTTGCCTTTATTGTTTTTCTACTCTGTTCTAATCCAGTTCTGTTAACTAATACCTAATCTGTCTCTTATTTGTCTTAACTCACTCTGGTTCATCTCGGTATTTGTTTAAATCAATTACGCAATCCTTATTGCTTACTGTTACTTTTTTATATTAGATTTTGACAAGTGATTAAAAGTGCAGCATTGGTCGGTTAAATTGAACTGGGAACCAGCAGCATAATGGATTTATGTCCGGTTTGGACGGTGGGACAATTTGTCCCACCTTAGACATAACTATTATCCTATCTTGGCATGTAAAATTGTTTGATTGTTTTTTTACTTAAAATGCATCATGCTTTATAAACATTGGGCACAAACTGAGGTGTAAAGTTATTTATTTATTTATTGTAAAGTTATTTATTGTACCGGCTATAAAATTCTTGTGTGATGTTGGATATTCTCTAACCCAAGTTACAGCTTGCATTTGACATGAACTCAGAATACAAGGAAAAAGTTAACAAGAGGCACTAGTGGCAAAACTATGTCTTGAACTTGTGTGAAAATCTGTGGACCCCTTCCTTCCAGTCCCCGGCAACTCGTCTCACAGTTTCAGAAACAGTGGAAGCGAATTCATTAGAATTACGTAGGGTGGCCTCTTTCAGCTTATCCGCCTTTTTCTTCAAATTTGATGTCCATAAAACTATCTTTTCGGTTAATATGTTAATTGTATCTTTGCATTTGGCTCCGACTTTATTTGCCATCCTTGTAAGTTTGACTACTAAGACCTCTTGAAGTTTCTGCTACCAACAGAAAGCAATGTGGTTGCAGTCGCATACTTCATTTTCGACCACAATCTTCAAGTTGAGAACGGTGCTGAAAATTGGAATGAGAGTTGGTTGTCGAAAATAGTGAATCTTTGGCCAAGTAAGGGAACCTTCAAGCACGAGTTGCAGCTCACCACACGTGACCCCCGTCGCGACCTTGCGAGTAATGACTCGCGGGTCACGAATTCAAGCTCGCTCGTGGACACCGACCAACCTCCCATCAGCTTGCCACCACTCGCGACATTTTGGCCTTTACGTCTATTTTACTTGATGAGCCGACATAGTTTTTAGGATGTTGTGTGTTTGTGTTGATTCTCCCACTGATGCTTAGTCAACGTTGCTAACTTTTTTATTGAAGAAACATGTTTATTTCATTTTGAATCGTCTTAATTTGTGCTTTTCAATGAGTTGAACCCCGATGATTCTAAATTGATTGAAGATGTGTTATTGTGGTACACATAATTAAGAGTTACATTCTTGTTTTGTCTATTGTAATTCCCAATTGATATATACTTTGAATTTGCCTTCTTTGAGGATTCATTTATAAAGCTTATGCTCGTTTTTTTATTCTCGTTATATATACGTCGTTGTGATGTGTTGATTTGATTGAATACTTTTGAATTTGCGATGTTGTGATAATTTGGTTGCCCTCTCTAAAAAAAGAGAAGATTTAGTGAGTTCGCGAGGTAAGTCTGGATTAGACTCATCTTGTCCCGATTCACCTTATGTAATGTAAATAACGAGTACGGAAAACCGGTCTAAGAGACTCCGGGTGACCCTCAAGATTAAACCTAGATAATCATTATTCCAAAATCCTCGTTTGAAAAAAGTGGCTTATGGAAAAAATAATAATAAAAAAAAAAGAAGAAGAAGAATGAATAAAAAGAGGAGAACTTTCGTCTTAGCCATTTGATTTCATTTTGCTATGTATTGAGTTGAATTGTAGCCCCCTTCGTTTTGTTAAAAATCTTAGTATTCGGGAGTACGTTTATATTGGCATGGGTAAATTTGTAGAAGTTGAATTGTGACGAGTCGACCGTGTGTGAAAGTGAATTGGTTGTTTGTTATTTTGTATAATTCTATATTGTAGGGGAACCTATTTACTATAAAATCTCGAGATAAAATTATCTTGGCATCATTGAGACAATATAAACGAATAGATGAATTTATCTTTTCGAAGGGTTAGCAGTGTTGTTTGCTTAAGGACAAGCAAAATGTTAAGTGTGGGAGAGTTAATTTTTTTATGTTTCTGTTGTAAATTTATGTGCTTTTAAGTGATTAATTTGTGCTTGTATTAGTTTATTTTAGGTTATTCCGAGTTCATTTAGTTGTTTTTGCTCGTTTACGTACTTTCATGTTGTTTTGATGCCTTTTGCATTTTATTCTATTTTTATATTATATTTTGCAGGAACAATGCGCTTCGAAGAGTAAACGAGCAATCCCTCAAAATTCGACCAAACAAGCTGAATCATTGCAAGGTAATGTCGTCGTCAAGGGTAGCACACATGTTACCGAGAACCCCTGCGCCTGCCGACGAGATTATCAGCAGCACACGTCGCCCGAGTCGTTGCCCAACCATCACCGAGCACAGCTGCACAGACCCAGCGCGTCACCGGGCGTCACTCGCACAACTTGCCCTTTGCTTGCGCAGCACATCACAGCTGCCCACCAAAAGCCGCACATGCTCAAGCACATGGCTTGTGCAGCACGTCACGCATCCCCATAGCAGTTGCTGAGCTCGCACTTGCCAGCCAGAAGACACTCGCAAACATGCAAGCACAAGGATACACTCGCAAGCTAAAAGGCACTAGCGAGTGCCATGCAGATTGCCCTAGAATCATCTACTCTCCAACTCCACCCCACGTGCACGTGAGTGCGCTCATGGCACTCATCAACTAACCTCCTTACACACGCTCGGTAGCAGGGGCGGATCTAGCAAATATAATGACCGGGAGCCTAACCATATAATTAAAAAAATATAAAAAAACTTAATGAAAAGGGCAAATGCAAAAACGGTTTCTTGAGGATAAAACCTGATCATCTTGACTAATTTTCGCATTGATACCAAAATTTCCCGTCCTATATTCTTTCTGCCCGAAGATACTAGAATTTTCCTCAAATCTAATTGGATTCAAAGTATCTTTTTTTGAGACATTTTTACAAGAATTTTGATGACATGTCCTTTTTGAAAATATCTCTCAATGTCTGATATACAAAAATAATAATATAAATTTACAATAAATGAAATATCTCATTTTGACATATCACACTTTAAATAAAAAGAATATATTTACCACTATGTAAAAAAATAAAAAAGAGTAATTTTTATCTCTATTAAAACAAACAGAAAGAATTTCGTTATCTTGTAAGTAGTCTTACAGTATAATTGGACCGAAAAATTGACAAACTCTTTGACTCTTTCATTTTCCCCCTATTTTTCCCTCTTTTTCTTTCCCTCTGTATTTGTCTGCGTGATCTATGCACTCTTTTCTCTTGTTTAATTATTTTGTTAAATGCTTTATTAGTTTATTATATTAAGCTTATTTATTGGGCTCATATGGGCTAGTAGTAATACTAGGGTTTTGATGGGTCTACTTCCAGAGCTGGAGTAAACCGGTGGATGTGAGCTCAGATCTGCTTGAACCGCCTCCAAATCGTCGCTAGACCGCGAGATACCTGCAAAAACTCAAAGCTGGAGGTGTTTCCGGCGTAGAGCCTCCGACGCTCAAGTCAATATGAGAGTGATGAAGAGGGGCTGCGCAGCAGCTATGGGGGAGAGTGGGAATGGATGAGAGTTAGGGTTTGAGGTTACCTCACCTCCTTTATATAGGAGTGAATACTTACTTGAAGTACCTAATATGCCCAAGTCGGTGGACCTAGAAGGTCCAAAATGCCCCGGTCGATTTGCCTCCCCTTGCTGCTGAGTCATCACAAGATTCCTTCTTGTCCTTTGTAATATGTGGAGCTTCAAGTATGCTGCAAGTGTGATAAGTCGTCATCACGTCTCTGTTATTCAAGGTGTGCGAGGTCGACTTCGAGAGCTAGGAGGTCGACTTGTGGATATGCGTGGATTCGGAGGCTACGCTTGGATAACTCTCTGAGGTGCAGTCGTCTTCAGAGGGTCATCTTAGCTGAGTCGACTGTTGAGAGTCGACTTAGGATATTAGGATGCTCGGGCGTTATGCTCGTGCTGTTCCTCTCCCATTGATGTCGACTGGCGAAAGTCGATAGACTAAAGTCGACTTACGAGAGTCGACCAGACCAATTTCTGCTTCTTCTCGGTTGCTCTTGGTAGAATCGACTTTAGGGAAGTCGATTTGAGCATGTCGACGGAGTCATGTCGACATGCGAGTTGTTCGAGTGGTTTACCGGTCGAGTAGGAAACCTCTGGACCGGGTTATCCTTATATGGCTATATCGGGTTTAGTCTTTGTGAGTTGGACAGCTTTATTGGGCTCATATGCTATAATTAGTATTTTTTAGATTAAACAATATGAGTTAATATTAATACTAGTTTTTTTTTCCTAGGCCCGCACTGGTCCCAATAAGGCTCCGCCCTTGCTCGGTAGCCATACTCACTGCAGAAATTTGCACACTCGCAAGTGCCGAGCAGGTCGCTAGTCTCGACAGTCTTCTCTCACCAGACCACGAGTTCTTTTCATTAAATGTGTGAATTAGCTTTTGTAGGGTATAAATACACTCCTTGAGCCATTTTTTGGCAATAGCTTGGACTTGAGAATCATTTGTTTAGTTTTTATTTTTCTTTCTATTTTTCATTTTCTCTCTAAGGGCTACAAGACCTAATTTTTATTATGTTATTTCTCCGTCAATATTGCAACTTTCAGATTTGTTTCTACTAGTGGATTCTAGCTGAGGCTTGGAGATTAGGTTGAGGATCTCATAAATTACTTTGACTTTGCTTTGTTAGGAAATATTTTATATATAATCTAATTATGGGCAACATATTATATACAATTATATTAGCTATTCAATTAATCAATGGACTCAATTAAGTGATCTAAATAAAGTAGAGTCCTAGGACTACATAAATTGATATGGGCTAATGGGTGGATACCTAATATTACTAGGGTTAGATGATAATGGGTGACCTACCCTAGTAATATATAAAGACCCTCTTGGTTATGGTCCCCAATACACTAAATCAAACCGTTTCTTTTCTCCCCATCTGAAAGAAAAGGTCGGTCCCATCTGAGGAATAAGACGATTTAGTTGAGAAAGGCCATAATTCCAATTGATACAATTAATCAATCGAGATCGTGTTCCGCAAAAGAAATTCTATTAATGGATCTAGGTATTTCTAATAATCTTTCAAATCCAGAGCGATGTTAATTTTCTTAGAATTAGAGCATGTTCTAGGATAATTATTATTGAATTTATATTATGTGATTATAAATTCCTACAAGTGGTATCAGAGATTGCTAGATATGTATTATTTATATATACGTGTTTATACGTTGCTGCTTGAACACAATAGAATAAAAGTTCTGTGGCCTTCTGATTCACGCTTCGAAATTCGTGTTCAATTTTTATTTTTATTCGACGTGTATTTTTTGATGTATGGATCCGACAAATTTATGTATTGTTGCTTTGTTCTGTTCGCGATTTTCAATTCCTTGATTTGGGTTTTGATATAAGGGCATCCGCATTGGTTTAACAAAATTTTCATTCATTCAATCAAAAAGTTACACTCTCTCTCATCCACATCATCTCCACATCATCTTTCCACCAAATCTCTCTCCATTTAAACACACACCCACATTCATACCCATTCATTTAAATACATATGTGGGACCCATTATCCACTCATTCAATATAATTTTTTTATTCTATCCACAATAAAAATAAATTTTAATACTTTTAAATTATAATAATAAATTTTAAATACATGAAAATAAAAAAAATACTACAAGACCAAAATAACATAAATTAGGATTACACAAGAAAAAAATAGTACAATTACAAAAAAAAATAAAAAAAAATTAGTTGTTGGCAAAATGAGTCCAAATGTGCTCAACTAAATCGGCACGAAGTTGATGATGCACTGTGTTATCTCGTATCTCTGAACTTCTACGGATATAATTTTGAAATTCTCGATTTGAACCCTGGACAGGTTGTGCGGGCTCTTCATCCTCGTCATTGTTCCAATGTGTTATTACAACTCCTTCATTTTCAACAATCATATTGTGTAGAATAATGCATGTCAACATAACAAATTTCAGTTTTCTTCTGTACCAAAATCGAGCAGGACCTCTTACAATTGCCCATCGAGACTGAAGCATCCCAAATGCTCTTTCCACGTCTTTTCGAGCAGCTTCTTGTTTTTCTTTAAATAACTTTCTTTTAGGATCTGACGGGCAAGGAAAAGACTTTACGAACGTAGCCCATTCTGGATATATTCCATCCGTAAGATAATACCCATTTGCATATTGCGTGCCATTGACAGTAAAATGAATGTTTGGTGCATTTCCTTGCAACACATTATTAAATAGAGGAGATTCATACAATACATTGATATCGTTACGTGATCCTGCAACACCAAAAAAGGCATGCCATATCCACAAATCGTGTGAAGCAACCGCTTCAAGGACAATCGTAGGAGACCCATGCCCCCTTGTGAATTGACCTTTCCAAGCAACTGGGCAATTTTTCCATTCCCAATGCATACAATCAAGGCTTCCAAGCATACCCGAAAAACCATGATTTTCTTCATGCATTTGGAGGAGTCTTTGAACATCGCTATTGTTCGGTCTTCTCAAATATTCATCACCGAAAATTTCAACCACACTTTCACAAAATTTAAAAAGACATTTGATAGCAGTTGACTTACCCATACGTAAATACTCATCAAGGTGGTCAGCTGGGACTCCATAAGCCAATTGACGAATGGCTGCTGTGCATTTTTGAAGTGGTGACAAACTTTGTCTTCCTGCTGCATCAGTGTTTTGCTGGAAATATGATGAACGTGTCTGAAGTGCATTCACAATTCGAAGGAATAATTCTCTTCGCATACGGAAACGCCTACGAAATATATGATCTGGGTAGACTGGATGGTCAGAGAAATAATCACTTACAAGTCTGTTATGCCCATCTTCTCGATTTCTCTGGATGAACCTTCTTCTGCTACGAACTTCAATTTCATGTTGGTATGCTTGAAGTAACTCGTGGCTTCGTTGAACGATTGATGAAATCATTTCAACTTCTAAATCGTTAGTGTCATCACCATCTTCACTATCGGTGGATGATGATGAATTAGACTCGGATCTATATGAATTTTGAGACATTTTTTTAGGATTCTAATTGAATATGAAGTGTGTAACTATGATTTGAAGAATGAGAAAAAATATGTGAGTGCTTTGAATATATAGACATCAATGTATATGTATATTGACCATTAGTTGAGTTATCAAATTGATAAGCGTGCCACAACCCATGCCTTATCTTCTGACATGTTTATTTGTGCCAGCAAATTGATTAACTTTTCATACCCATATCTTATCTTTTGACATATTTATTTTGACCAACAAATTGATTATTATATACAACTATGTAGTATAGCTGTCATTCATGACCATACTTTATTTTCGGACATATTAATTGGGTCATCAAATTGATAAGCGTGTCACAACCCATGCCTTATCTTCTGACATGTTTTTTTTTAGCCAGCAAATTGATTAACTTTTGATACCCATATCTTATCTTTTGACATATTATTTTGACCAACAAATTGATTATTATAGACAACTGATGCATATAGCTGTCATTCATGACCTATAATTTATTTTTTTGACACATTAATTGAGTTATCAAATTGATAAACGTGCCACAACTCATGCCTTATCTTTTGACATGCTTATTTGTGTTAGAAAATCGATTAACTTTTCAGAGTCATATCTTATCTTCTGATATTTATTTTGACCAACAAGTTGATTAGTCATATTGTTTAACAGACAATACATTTGTCAAATTTAATTTCGAATAAGAACAATTTAATGAAAGACTGACTAACAATTTTTAACAAGAACAAGAACAACTTAAATGAAATACAAGCTAAAAGTTGAATACCTCCAATCAAAGCATACAAAATACAGGATGATTAAAACAGATAATACAACATCTAAAAGTTCCACCTCTCTCGAATTACTTGACACATTTTTTCATGAGAAATACGTTGCTCTTGGGTCATGTGGCTTGTATCCTTCATTAAAATATCATAGTCTTTCCGACGATTTCTCTGCTTCTTCTCCTCAAGAGTAGCTTTTTTAACTTCAACTTCAGCTTTTTTCAAGCTAGTTAACTCAGCAAGATGCTTAACCATGTTGTTGTATTCTGTGGCCATCTCATCAAGGTTAGATTTGCCTTTGCCTTTGGCCTTTCGTTTGGCTGCCTTCTGCCCGATGAGGCGAGCCACTTCATGAATATCATCTAAGTCAATGCTTGCATCCCCCTTTGATGAAGTATTGCTGGCACCAGACTCATCAATTCTCGTCTTTTTTCTCTCAACAAAAATATCATTAGAACACTGTGGGGTGTACATAGGACGACCTTTAAGGATTCTTCATACATGCTCAAGATTGAAGGCTACACCGTCATTCTCAATACGATATTTTTCGTAAGCCCGACTTAATATATCCTCATCACTACAACCACTTCGATAAACATTGTAAATACTGTTGTAGCACTCATTGAATCGATACACTTTTTTTTGAATCGTATTATGCCAGTGAGATCTTATTATATTAGCATTTCTGTGAATATAGTCAGAAGGTGTATTTTGGTTATAATAATTTGTAACACGTACCCAAAACGCTTCGGCCTTCTGATCATTACCGGTAACTGGATCGTCACTTGTTGTCACATAAGCTTTCGCTAATTGCACATCCTCTTCCTTTGTCCATTGTGGACGTTTTTTCCGACCTTCAGCAGCAACACGTGTATTTTTTGGGATTTCAACATTAATAGTTGCTTCACGATCNTAAAAAAAAAAAAAAACCTGGGCAAGTGCGTGTTTGTTGTTGTGACTGGTAGTATTAGTGCATAAGATTTGTGCATGATTTCTAGAGTTCATTATTAATGGTGTGTATGTGCACATATATGTTATACTACTTATATGCAATTAATTTTCAAGGTTGAAATTACTGAACATATAACTTAAAGTCCAATTTTTTTTTTCTTGGACTTGATTAAATAAAAGTCTAATTTAGTTCATAGACTTTTATTTAAATTGAATTGAGGATACTTCTATGTCCTTTAATTAAGCTAAATAATTTTATGTTTGCTTAATTAGTCTGGTAATTTTAATTTAATCAATCAAAACATCATGCTGCCACAGCAGCCTCTGTGTGTGAAGAGGGATTTTATTAAAATTACATAGATGTCGTGTTCTATTATTTATGCGTTCTGTGATCAGCCCATAGGTACACACAGTTTGGCCAAATAATTACACACATGTGATGATAAGTATGTGATAATTGATAATTGTGTGGTATTTTCATGTGAACATTAGTCGGTCTATAGATAGACTTTTGTTTGACAGAACTTATTATCAATACTTGATTGTTACACCAAGATTACCACTACAGTTAATTTTCTATCCATAGACGAGATTAATGTTGCGCTAGGTGTCTTGAGATGGGTCCCCAATTTGTATTGTTCGTTCGTGCATAATTTATTTTATGTAATGAATATTTTGTGAGTATGCTTATATTGTTCTCCATTGTTTTAGTTGCTACAGCTCCAAATGTTTCTGCTCAAATTAACAACATCCCAATGCTTAACGGGACGAATTTTAAGAATTGGAAAGAGACCGTAGAAATTGTTCTCGGTTGTATGGATTTGGATCTGGCACTTCGGTCTGAGCGCCCCACTGCTACGACTGAAAACCCGAATGAGGTTAAAATTGAAAAGTGGGATCGCTCTAACCGAATGTGCATGATGATCATGAAGCGCTCCATTCCAGAAGCGTTTCGAGGCTCTATTGCTGATAGCGAGAGTGCCAAACTGTTCCTTGAGGCTGTTGAGCAATACTTGGCCAAAAATGAAAAAGCGGAGACGAGTAGTCTTTTGGCTAAACTCGTTTCCATAAGGTACAAAGGCAAAGGGAACATAAGGGAGTACACTATGGAAATGTCCAATCTCGCATCAAAACTTAAGGCACTAAAGTTAGAGCTTTCTGAGGAATTGCTCATGCACTTGGTTTTGATCTCTCTCCCTGCACACTTTGGGCGATTCAAAGTGAGTTATAACACTCAAAAGGACAAATGGTCCCTTAATGAGCTTATATCTCACTGTGTGTAAGAGGAAGAGAGAGTGCAGCGAGATATGGTTGAAAGTGCTCATTTGGCCTCGAATGCTAGTAAGAAGAGAAAGGGACCTAAGGTCACTGCGGTTGCTGCTTCAACGCAGAAGAAGCAAAAAATAGAACCTGAGGAATCGACATGCTACTTCTGCAAGAAGTCGGGGCATATAAAGAAAGATTGCTCCAAGTACGTTGCATGGCGTGTTAAGAAGGGTATATCTCTAACCTCAGTTTGTTCTGAGGTTAATTTATCCTTTGTACCTAAAGATACTTGGTGGGTAGATTCGGGAGCCACTACTCATATATAAGTATGTCTTTACAGGGTTTCCTGTGGATCCGGTTGCCAAGTGATGCTGAAAGATTCATCTTTGTGGGCGATGGCAGTAAAGTTGCAGTAGAGGCTGTTGGAACCTTTAGACTGCATTTAAAGAGTAGCTGTTATTTAGATTTGTTTGAGACATTTGTCGTACCGTCATTTAGACGGAATTAGGTTTATATTTCCGCTTTGGATAAACTGGGATTTTCCTGGTCTTTTGGAAATAATAAAGTTAGTCTCTTTCAAAATTCCAATTTTATTGGTGATGGCTCTTTAATTGATAATCTTTATATGCTTGATCTTGTAAGTTCCAATAATGTCATTCTGCAAACTTCTTCAAGAGGTACAAAAAGAAAATTTTCTGGGGATTCTGCTATTTTATGGCATAAGAGATTAGGCCATATCTCTAAACAAAGAATACAAAGGCTTATATCTGATGGAATCCTTGATCCCTTAGATCTTGCAGACTTTCAAGTTTGTGTTGAATGTATCAAAGGGAAACAAACTAATATGAGAAAATTAGGAGCCGAACGAGCTAAGGATGTCTTAGAACTTATTCACACTGACATATGCGGTCCTTTCCCTATGGCTTCTTGGAATGGACAACGCTATTTCATTACGTTCATAGACGATTACTCTCGTTTTGGCTACCTAAATTTGATTCATGAGAAATCCCAATCATTGGACGTTTTCAAGTCTTTCAAAGCTGAAGTAGAACTTCAACTTGGGAAGAAAATTAAGGCTGTTAGATCGGATCGTGGAGGTGAATACTACGGCCGATTTGATGGATCAGGAGAACAACGTCCAATACCCTTTGCACTTTTCCTCAAAGAGTGTGGAATCGTTCCGCAATACACAATGCCTGGGTCACCTCACATGAATGGGGTTGCCGAACGACGAAATCGAACTCTTAAGGATATGGTAAGAAGTATGATTAGTCATTCTTCTTTGCCAGAGTCTCTTTGGGGAGAAGCATTAAAGACCGCAGTGTATATTCTCAATCGAGTACCAAGTAAATCAGTTAACAAAACCCCTTACGAACTCTGGATAAGCAAGAAACCTAGCATTAGGCACTTGCACATATGTGGTTCTCCAGCTGAGGCGCGACCTTATAGGTCGCATGAAGAAAAACTGGACTCAAGAACAGTTAGCTGTTATTTTGTTGGTTACTCTGAGCACTCAGGGGATATAAGTTTTACCACCCCACATCAAGAACCTTTTTCGAGACGGGAAATGCCAAATTTCTTGAGGATATTGAGTTTGGGAGGGAAGAGGTCATAAGGAATGGTATCTTTGAGGAAGAATCCAGAGTTGACAATGATTTGGTTTGTTTACCTATCGTTGTTCAAGATACAACTCCGGTAATTGAGAACAATGTTGAGACTCTTGTTGAAAACATTGTTCCAAATCAAGACAACATTGAAATCATTCCTCCATTGGCTGTGGATCAAACTCAACAACCTCAAGAGGCGCCACTAAGGAGATCCACTAGAGATAGGAGAAACACTATTTCAGATGATTATATAGTATTTCTCCAAGAACATGAGGATGGCGTTGGTTTGACTGAGGATGACCTGGTCACAATTGGTCAAGCCATGCATAGTTGTAACTCTCAAAAGTGGATAGACGCCATGAATGATGAGATGAAGTCTATGAGTGACAATGATGTTTGTGATCTTGTCGAATTGCCTAAAGGTGCGAAACCCATTGGTTGTAAATGGATATTTAAAACCAAAAGGGATTCTCAAGGCAATATCGAAAAATATAAGGCTCGTTTAGTCGCCAAAGTTTTCACTCAAAGAGAAGGCGTTGACTACAAAGAGACTTTCTCTCCGATTTCGTCGAAAGACTCTTTTAGGACCATTATGGCACTTGTAGCTCATTTTGATTTAGAGCTACACCAGATGGATGTAAAGACCGCTTTTTCTCAATGGCGATATTGAGAAAACAATTTATATGAAGCAGCCTAACAACTTTGTGTCTGGAGACCCAAAGTCTATGGTATGCAAACTAAAGAAATCCATCTACGGTCTTAAGCAGGCATCTCGTCAATGGTATCATAAGTTTAATCAAGTTATCACCTCTTTTGGCTTCGAGGTAAATGTCATTGAGACTGTGTATACTATAAGTTCAGTGGGAGTAAATATGTCTTTTTGGTTTTATATGTCGATGATATTCTTCTTGCAAGCAATGATATAGGCTTATTGCACGAAACCAAGAGATTTCTGACGAAGAAATTCGAAATGAAAGATCTTGGTGACGCCTCTTTTGTATTAGGGATCCAAATACTAAGAGATCGTTCTCAAGGTATTCTTGGATTATCACAAAAGAGCTATATCGATATGGTTTTAGGAAGATTCGGCATGAAAGGTAGCAAACCACTTGACATCCCTGTGTCCAAGGGACAAAAATTCAGTCTCAAACAGTGTCCCAATAGATCATGAGAAAATTGAGATGCAAAAGATTCCTTATGCGTCAGCAGTAGGAAGTCTTATGTATGCTCAAGTTTGTACTCGTCCCGATATAGCATTTATAGTGGGAGTTTTGGGCAGATATTTGATCAATCCAGGAGAGTAACATTGGAAAGCAGTCAAACACGTAATGCGTTATCTATAGAGAACAATGGATTACATACTCACTTATCGAAGGTCGGAGAGCTTGGAGATCGTTGGATACTCTGACTCCGATTTTGCTGGATGTCAAGATAACAAGCGCTCCACATCAGGATATGTGTTGACTCCGATTTTGCTAGATGTCAAGATAGCAAGCGCTCCACATCAGGATATGTGTTTATGCTGGCTGGAGGGGCTATTTCTTAGAAGTCTGCAAAACAGACTCTCGTAGCCTCCCTACCATGGCGGCGGAGTTCATTGCTTGCTACGAAACTTCCAATCATGCGATATGGCTGCAAAATTTTGTCTCTGGGCTGCGTGTAGTGGATGGCATTGAGAGGCCGCTGAGGATATATTGTGACAATAATTCGGCCGTGCTTTACTCCAATAACAACAGAAGTTCTACGAAGTCAAAATTCATTAACATAAAGTTTCTTCTTCTTAAGGAGAGAGTTCAGAATAGGCAAATTTTTGTAGAACACATAGGAACAGACAGTATGCTAGCAGATCCACTAACTAAGGCATTAACACCTAAAATGTTTCATGAGCATACTGCTTATATGTGTGTTGTTTTGGATGTTGCCCTAGTTTAGTGGGAGTTTATGTTCTATGTGTTGAACTTCAGTATGGATTATTTGGTTTTTTGCAGAATAAACTTGAAGGTTTTGATTTATCTTTGAACTCACTTAAGTTATTTTTTCCATATTGTGATATTTTACATTATGGATTGATCTCCATAAATAATGAAGTTGGACCAGTTGGAAAAAGACATGTTAAAGATCACATTGAATGTAATTTCCATGCCACTCACCATATATGATCTATGTCATTCAGGGCCTGCCCTGGGCCAGGGTAGGCTGGGCAACGGCCCAGGGCCCAATCAGTGGAAGGGGCACCAGCCCATACGCTACTCTCCCTATATGCATATTACTCTTGGTTAGTTGGTTTACTTAATTAAATAAGGTAGAGACTTATCAAACAAGTATTTATTGTTCATATTCTCTCCACCTTTTGGCACATTATCCCACACACTCACTTTTTCTATTTTCTATTTAACATATTACTCTGTCACACACACTAAAACCACCAGCATTCTTTTATCTCTTTTCTTTATTTATCCTTCTCTTTGAACTTAATTATTATTACATCTAGATACATTATCCCTTTATACATATTTATCTTACTTAAAAAATTTATATTATTTGTTGTTAGCCATTATAATTAATTTATATATTATATTTAATTCACTTCTTAAAATTACTTTCAGTGTGATTTAATGTTGCTAGATAAAAAATTTATATATATTTTAAATATTTATTTTGTAAATGGTTGATTTTTCATTTTTATATGTTTTACCATTTTTTTAGTTATGTGTTGTGAGAGTTATTTGTTTTATAGCTCAAACATGACGATAAATTAACTAAAGATGATTAATAATAAATATTATATAAAATTATATTATTTTATGTATTTAAGATAATCTTGATAATAATTTAATTATAGTTTTACTTAATGATCTTTAGTTAACACATCATCATGTTTGAACTATTAAACAAATAATTCTTATGACATATAAAAACCACTTAAAAAAGTAAACCATATCAAATTTAGCAACTAATTAATATATGCATTACAAGGATATTACATGATATTTTGATTATGGTGATACAATTGATATCCTTTCCGCTAAAAATTCTATTGAAGCTTTGCAAGCGATTTTTCTACTACTATATTTGCCGCTAAAAAGGGTTTTTGTTGATCAAATTTGTTATTTGATGTATCGAAAATTTATAGTGAGACATTATCATTTTGTAACAGCACTCAAGGTATTATCCATTGGGAGATGCAAGTGTGTCATTAACCTTTATATGCGTGATGAATCGTGAGCTATTTTGATGAAGTTTTGCTTTACATGAAAGATTATATAAATTAATATGTTTAGGCAAAATAATTATTGGGGCATTGTTGATATCATATAAATACTCTAGTTTTTTCATACATATAAAATACTTAAAGGCACTATTTTTTGTATTTGGCCCAGGGCCAAATAATGTTTAGGACCGGCTCTGATGTCATTGAGTATACTAGTTTGGTGATTTCCGGGGTTTAATCACGATCTGTAATGCGGTGAATACCGCGGTAATTCCATTACTTGTATATGAGATGGACCAGATTGTTTAAGGTAGTCTGAATGAATAGCATAAAGATGCACAACTAAGGAATTAATATAATTGCTCTGGAAATAATATGTAGCTCAAGTGGGAGATTGTTAGGAAATATTTTATTTCCTATATATAATCTAATTATGGGCAACATATTATATACAATTATATTAGCTATTCAATTAATTATTGGACTCAATTAAGTGATCTAAATAAAGTAGAGTTCTAGGACTACGTAAATTGATATGGGCTAATGGGTGGATACCTAATATTACTAGGGTTAGGTGATAATGGGTGGCCTACCCTAGTAATATATAAAGACCCTCTTGGTTATGGTCCCCAATACACTAAATCAATCTTTTCTCCCCATCTGAAAGAAGACGTCGGTCCAATCTGAGAAATAAGACGATTTAGTCGAGGAAAGCCACAATACCAATTGATCCAATTAATCAATCGAGACCGTGTTCCGCAAAAGAAACTCAAAATTAATGGATCTAAGTATTTCTAATAATCTTTCAGATCTAGAGTGATGTTAATTTTCTTAGAATTAAAGCATGTTCTAGGATAATTGTTATTGAATTTATATTATGTGATTATAAATTCCTACATGTTTAACTATATTTCTGAAATATTTTCGTGAGTAAAGTTCGAAACTTTAATGAATAGAGTGAACCATCATAGAATGGTAGGAATTATGTGATTTTATAGTCGATTACGTTGCGAGAATCGATTAATGTTTGAGATTGGTTGATCGAGGAACGGCAATTTCTTGATTGCACATTTTCCGAACCTTTGTGTGTCTCCTTTGCATCTTGGGTTTTGGTCTGTTTAGTCTTTTTCTTTTATTTTTATTTCGTTGCGATCGTGTTATTATCTTGAGCTTAAATTAGCTTGCCTGCATTAGAATAAGTTTTCAGTTCCCACATTAGCTTAATACAAACAACCACATGCTATTAGAGTGTTTAAAACTTTATTTTCCGTTTTTGTGAATCAATAATTGTTTGAATTCAATTCCGAACAATCTTCATTTAGAGGCGACACGAGGTTGGTCTTCACGACCGTAGTCGCTAAAAACACTACAAAACACTAACTGAGCGCACGAAAGAAGCCAGCCATTCTATTAAAGTACTAATGTTAATTTCATCAAAAGTATAAACCACATGTCCCTTTGCATGTTGCGGAGTCCTAACCTTTTGGCTCTTGTTCAAAGGATACTGCGTATGATAGTGTGAGTCATATATTGGTATGACATAGTGTGTGATGGTGAGTCATGTCCAATTTGCGAAGTATAATTAGTTGATTTTTATAAAGAGGGGACCACATTTTTTTCAACTTACTATTTTGACTAGTAGTAAAGAAGCAAGTCATCTTCTAACTTTTGCCGATCTGTTTACCTATTCGTCAATTTATTCTCATTTTTTCTTGTCGATCTTTCATAGTTTGAAATATAAACACGCTATGATAACATCATTAAAAACCGCTCATCAACAGAATTTTAAAAGTCAGAAAAATGGTCTTCCCAAATTTAGTAATGTATATACTGTATATATATATATATATTTATATTAAGTATTTTAATAAAGTTTATAATTTTTACCTTGAGGAAGTAGTTCTTTATTTATATGTTATTATTCTTATTTGATCATTTTNATTGTGATAACTCAAAGACATAATGAACTCTGCTAAAATAAGAGGCTTTTTATTTTATGTTAAAACATAACCTACATGCTACAAGAGGTAATTTGTAACTTCGAGTATTTGTTTCCAATTCTACCAACCATGAAATCCATGATCAAGAACAACTAGTCCCATATTTGAATATTCAATTCAGAAAATGAGACAGTGTGATGCCAAGGCATCTCACTATGAGCATAACTAACATTGCAACAAAACACAAAACTTTATTACAATTTCTATATTGCATCCATGTAACTAAGTAAAAAAAGCCAAAAAGGACTTTTAAATCCCTACATTTGCTTATCATGACTATCCCAATATACCCTTTCCCAGTCCTCCACTTTCTTTATCCCATTATCTCTTTGCTCAATAACAGAATGGAGAGATGCTGGGCCGTAAGGCGGAGGCATCTCACACGGCCCGTAAGCCGACGGGCCCTTCACCAATGACTCAGTCATGAACTGCTTCTCGAAACCTTGCGCAAAGCAAGCCATCGACTCAGAACAAAGTTCAACGGCCTTTTGTGGCACAGTTGGCTTGTATTTCAAGAGCTTAGCGTACTCGCTCAAGAGATGGAACATGTAGTCATAAACATAGTCCATTTTCAGTTCGTCGAAAATGAATCTGCTTGCACCTTTACCAATTGCCCGAGCCTGTTAATCGAGTGGATAAGAATAACATTTTAGAAATATATATCATGGTAAGACTTTTAATTTTTTTGTAACCAAAATACAACATTTTTTTTTTCACAATTCAAGGGAACTTTTAATTTTTATTGATCTATGGAAATTGCATTTTGTGTGGCTGTTATAAATTTTGGGCTCTCCAACATGACCAAAACTACAATTTTAGAGCAAGAAATTTAGTTTGTTGGCTATATTACCGCTTTTCCGTGGCTATTTCCCCATTCGACCGCGTACTTAATGGACCTACATTTGTCGTCCTCCTTAATCGGCCAGTAATGTTTCAAAGGCATCAAACTTCTCGTGAAGAAGTCATAGTAGTGAGGCTTCACGAGCAAAGTTACGGAGTTGCAGGCCAGAATGTATTTCTCGCTCACCGACCATGCAGACCCTTCAATGTAGATTTTGTACCTGTTCAAAATAATTTTCATAAAAATAGGAAATTGTTTATCAAATGTGAAACATAAACATAGACCACAGAAAAGGGATTGTTATAGTTTTAGGGACGCCATATTATTACCTGTGAACGCATTGGCTTGCTAAGTCTGACTGCTTGTAGCCCTGTTTTTGTTCTTTTAACCAGTCCTGCAATATTATTATATTATTATGATGATTGTTACTACTTTTCTTTTCCCCTTTTCATATAAGCATTCTACTTTCGGTGCGACTTACACGAAGGTCCACGAAGGCGAAATAAAATGCAAAACTTTCGAAAGGAAGGTAATTTTGTTGATCTCAAAACGACAAAAAAAAAAAAAAAATATTAAAAAGAAACATAGAAATTTACCTGAGCATAGACCCGAGCATTCCAATCCTGTTTATCTGAAACATTACACTTGAGTAAATCCATCCGAGTAGCGGCAACCACTGGATTTCCCTTCCAATAAGCATGTGGATCTCTGTCACTCCATTTCATCCTCTTATTCCCCTCCTTCAACTCCTTCAACAACTGCTCCCATGGTTTTATATTGATCTCCGGCCTGCATTTATAAGTATTGTAAATGAATATCTTCCAAAAATACTCTATTCACTACTGCAATAAATACCAACCCAGCTTTATCCAATGTTGCAAGTCCCCCTTTAGAGGCGAACTTTAATGGGATTTTCTGCTAGCTAGCTAAGATCTCATGATATGGGTGTTTGTGGTGCTTTAAGAACTGATTGCATCTTTGAAAGATAACTGGATTTTGTTTCTTTCCAGTTAAGCAGAAGCTAAGTGTGTGTTTGTATATCAAAAAACTCAATTCGTATTCAAAATCTAACCCAAATTCAACTCAACTCTACTATCCTCAATATTATCAATATAATTAAATAATACCAACCAATCATTCTTACACATCAGATCTACTTTAATTCACTATTCATCCACTCACATAATTTTAACTAACCATCACTTCACATCATCTCTCTTCTACTTTAAAATAAAATCAATTTTAATTATTTTATTATAAATATTATTTAAATATAAACTCAAAATCCAACTAACCATACTATTTGTTTTCAAAATTAACTTTGTTTAACTAAAAATACTCAAAAGGATATATTTGTCTACAAACACACCCTAAAATGGATTTNAAACATACCATCCCCAAAACGACCAGTCGGGAAACACGATATCGTACGTCTCGTCATCCCCACAGTAGCGGAATAGAGGCGGCGGGGCCTGGTACTCCGGCCTGCTAAACAGTTGCTTTTTAATGACGGGCCAGTCAACGCAGTCAAACATGAGGTCCAAATCGGGCACCTTCCCTGGGTACCTCCTCAACAGCTGCAGAATTCCCCATAGGGTGAAAGTGTCCCGACTCTGGAAGGACTTCTTATACGTCTGCACATAGGCCCGGCCACCGACTATGACCAGCCGAAAATTAGCCGTGCGTGATGCACTCATCACCATCTCTTCAGTGATGCCAGTTTCTCTCCATGGCCACAGGTCTTCGTGGATCCAACGGAAGTAGTCCGGGCAGCTGCCTGATGGGGCCCACTTGGCCAGAAGTGGGGGGACTGTGGACGGGTAGTAGTGGGCCGGACAAATACGGGCCGGGCTGTTGTGAGTGCAGTTCAAGGGGATGTCTAGGAGTTGAGGGGGGGCATTTAGGTGTTGGGTTTGGGGGGAGTGGTGGTCTTTGGGTTGGTTGGCGGTTAGTGTCGGTTTTCGAGGGGAGTTCCTCTCTATGAGCTGCAAAGAGAGACATGATGATATATGTAAAAGAAACACAAACATTAAAAGCCTTTGAATGATAAAGGTTTCATTTTTTTTGCATATTTTTTTGGTTAAGAACTCATTAGGTCTATTATTGTTGATTTGTCATCTCTCAAAAGAAAACCTCACTGGAGATGGTCTGTCTGGTCTTTCAAAAACACTTTTTAGGCTGACACTCTATGAAAAACACAATTTCTCCCCTTAATACTTCTTTCATTAGTGCCTATGCCAATCTTACCTTGTCTATTTTCACAAACTAGCAAAGTTCACGTGCGTGGTGGTGAATATTGTTGGTCGATTAAATTTAGTAACATAAATTAATTCATTCATTAGACATATCATTGTAGGAACAAAGTAAAATGTAGAACAAATTGGTGCCTATCCCATGGAGGCATCACTCCATGGGGTGGGAAAGAATTTCATCTCCAAATAAAAATTGACTTTCCAAAATCTTGGTTACATGTGCTCCTCCGAGGCGCTATTTTTTTTTTTTTTTTTTTTTTTTTTTTTTTTTTATACAAGTACGTATTCTAAAGTAATTGCACATATGTCGAGCATAATATACCAATGAGATTGTAAATATCCATATAAAAAAGTGACAGCTTAATTCAAACATTCAAAAAATGTTTTGATCAAGCTATGATATTCTCTTTTCAATGTTATTTATTTGGAAGATAGACGAACTACATAATCTATTGTTTGCAAATCATTAACCATTTTGGTTGTTGCAATGATTTTAGAGTTGTTTGTCAGAATATTTTCACATATTGTTCGGATTTTCAATATTTATGTGCCTAAAAAGTTCTTTAATTCTTTTATTGTCCAACTTTTTGCATCATATGTAACATAATATTTAAAAAATTCAAAATAAAGATCCTTTCTTGATTCTTCAACAATGACAAAACAAAACGTTACAATGAAACAATATTGAGAAACATATCATATGTCAAAATATTTTAGAAGAGAATAACTAGAATTCTATTATATTATGATATGATACTCTCAGTCATCTGTGAACTTTATATTACAAAGTCATTATTCAAATCTACATTATGTATTATGAAATTTATAACTTTTAAATTATTTAAAATTCAAAATTGATAACATAATATCATTAATAATGAGAACTAATTTCTTACAGAGTCCATATATTTAAACGCTACAAACACAAAAATAGTAATTTTAACAGACATTTGTTTCTAGATATTCGTGCTTATAATTCTCTGAAAAAAATCAGACATTTTCTTTTTCCTATTAAATTACTACTGTTCTACTTAGTTTCTTATTCTATTCACGAATAATATTTTATGTATTGAAAGAATTAGAGCACATTCAAATAAAATAAAATATTTAATATATAAAATTTAATTCTCATTGTTTATTTAACGCCCATCTTGAAAATCAATGGCCGAAATAAAATATAATAATTAAAATATCATTGTTAATTATTGAATGAAAAGTTCAAATATTTTAAGTAATAATATATAAAATATTAATCAACTCGATATTAACCCCTTAATGAGGTGAAGATTCGTTAAGATTATTGGCCTTGGATCCAAAATTGAAAAAAAATAAATAAATAAATGAGAATTTTTGTGGTATCAAAATTCGTTCCAATAAGATTAAAGTGCAATTTTTAATTCTAATTCTAAATACAATTATTTTTCTTAAATAATGAAGTAATTAAATGAGTTGTTCCACTTCTCTAATTTGTTAGATTATGTACATATTTCTTCTGATGAATGATTTTTGGATAAAATTTTAGCCATCTTCTCTTAATTAAAGTCAAATATGTATATTTGAAATTATTTATTATATACAAGTTATCCCTCAACTAAGTTGTCAATTTTTTACCAAGATTTATCGTTTTGTTAAAATTGACAACTAATAATTGTGTAAGTTAATTAGGAATGAAGAAGATGATGTATTTGTACAAAGAAGAGAGAGAATGTGAAATACCCTTAGATGAGTTGGTCATAATATGAGTTGGCTATTTTATTCTAACTAGTTAACCTGACTTATTAACTAATTAACCTAACTAATCTAACTGTGCTAACTAATCTTTGGTTTATTAATGAAAATATTATGATATATTTTGGTTAATTATTGAATGAAAAAGTTCAACTATTTTAAGTGTTAATAATTAAAAATTACTTTCCTTGATATTAACCACATAATGGTCAGGTAAAGAACTTTATTGCCTTTGGGACCAAAATTAGAAAATACAAACAAACAAACAAATAAATAACGACTTTTGTGGGATCAAAATTCAATCCAATAAGAATAAGGTGAAACTTATATTTAATTCTAAATACAAGAGTTAAATTTCATAAATAATGAAGTATAAATGAATTGTTTCACTTCTTTAGTTTGTTAGATTATGTATACATTACGTGAGTGCATGATTTCAGTAAAATTTTAGGCATCTTCTCTTGGTTAAAGTTAAGTATGTATTTTTGAAATTATTTATTATGTACAAGTTATTTCTCAACTAAGTTGTCATTTTTTACCAAGAGTTGTCGTTTGTTAGAATTGTAGGTAGGTAAATAAATAGTTAAAAATATTTGAATTATTTATAAGTATTTATTATGATATTTTTGTTGGATCAGTTTTTTTCAAAGAAGTTTTATATATTAGAATTATTAAATATGATTACGATTTTACCAATAAAATTATATTAAAAATAAGAATATATTACAAAACAAAAATTCTAATCTTTTTAAAGCTTTGTTAATTGGGTTGATGTTGGGTTGATTTTTGAGAGATATAGACAAAAACAGTTTGAGGGATGTATAGAAGAAAGCAAATCGTGAACAATAATGGTGTGAGAATAGTGTGGTTGATTTTTAAGAGATGTGGAATGTTTTGTTCGTGAATTTATATGTAATAACTAAATACTAGTTATTAATGAATAATATACGATATGATGGGTAATAGTGTATTACTAATTTGCCATTAATAATATTTCAAAGTAAAGATTTTTAAGGTAAAATAGTTATTAATAATTAAAAATATAAGATATGATAAATATTAATGTAGTACTAATTTGTCATCGAAATAAGAGTTTTTAGGTAGTTCATTTTCTTTTACAAAATTAACGTAGTACTAATAGTCCAATCGTATAGATAGATATTAGATACTCCCTCCTATTTTTAATATTTGTCATTCTAGTTTAATTGATCATTTGTTAAATAAATGTCGTTTTGGCTATTTTGTTCATATTTTTCCCTTTTAACCCCTCCATCAATACCCATTGTCCCTTCATATTCCCAAGAACATCCATCCACAATTGTGTCATTAAATAGGGTTAAACTTGGAAAGAAAAATATTTCTTAATTAGTGTGTTGATAGCGAGGATGACAAATATTTAAAATAGGAGGGAGTATATATTAGTGACCTCATTAACATCATAAAACAAGTCATCTTTTATGGTTTTTATGGTTTTCACCACATATTATAGAGATTTTTTAAATTTATTATTGAATTCAATTAGTTCTCTTTCCTAAGTAAAACTTATTTCCTCTTTTAACAGTTGCAACTTCAATGCTTCAAAATGCAAGTTCGCTGACTTTCTTTTCTGAACAAAATTAAAATGTTGCACACTTGCTATAATCATTTGTCATTTTGCAGAAAAAAATCTTTTCAAATTTCTTCTCATTTTCTCATTAATAAACAATTTTCAAATTATTATTTAGAAATGTGTAAGTTTGGGAAGCAAAATTATCATGATTATAGTTTATTTAAAATATTATGTGAAATTTTGCATGCAAATAACAATTAGAAACTTTCAGTCAATTTTGATGATCTGAGAAGAACCTTGGAATATTGGTCATGAATTACACTTTCTGAAAAAAAATTTCAAGGACCGGGAAATATGAGGGGCACCACGTATTCTTCATAAGATTCAATAACAATTAATGTATTACCCCACAAAGAAAAATATTGAAGGGAACAAGATGTACAGAGCAAAATAAATAAGTCAAACTAGAAAAAATAGACATAATCATCTAATTTCAAAAAATATAAATACATGGGAAATTAGCAATTAATTAAGTCTTCACTTGTACAGTACAATTTGTACTATTATATGTCATACCAATGGCGAACTACACTTTCAAGAGACAAAAACAAATCGCGTACTTATATTATTTCTCAGTTTTAATAGATAGTCGTGGACTTACGTTATCTCTCAATTGAACATAATATTTAAAAAATTTGTAAATTGGAAAATGCATTTTTCTTCCAACGACACGTTTTCCACTGAATTGTACTACCACCAACCTCAATCTCAATGAATAAAATAAAAATAAAAAAAATAAAAAAGAAAAAGGAAAACTGATTTAGGAAATCTCACAAAAAAAGCTCAACATTAATTTCCCATAAAATTTTCCAAACTTAAAAATATTTACGGACTGAAAAACCAACTTCAGCATTAGTTTCTGGAAGTTAAGTACTTAAATTTATTATGAAATCTTCATTTAACCAAAATCACCAGCTATATATTTCTACATATGGTTGCACATTAGTGATTTAATTTTTTTTCCCAAAATTATTCAACGACATATCATTGTTTACCTAAGAAATGGTGACGGTCAAAGTTGAGCTCTGTCGGCGAGTACCAAAACAGAAAACAAAAACGAAATAATAATTAAAAAAAAAAAAAGGGAAAGAGACTTACAGTGACCGAGGAGTCGAGGTAGCGCGTGCAAATGAACGCGCCGACAGTGAGCACGGCGAAGAACAGAGCCGCCAGCGAAGATCTCGGAAGAAGCCGCCGGATCGCCTCCATCCTTTTGAAAAGAGTCTCTCAGAAGATCCAAATCCCACTCTCTGCTTTTGTTTTGCTATAATTGGATAAATTTAATTAATACACAAGCTGTGGGAAAGTGAAAAAGGTTATATATCTGAAGAGGTATACAAATAGTTGAGTTTAACTTCTATTCTTTGTCTTCAGTCGTTTAAGGTAGTCATAAAAACTGATACGATGGTCATAAAAACTAAACAGTAATGTTTTCGGTGTATTTTTGTGGCTTGTGGGATTTGGTGAGCTACCTTAAGAGATTGAGAGAGAGAGAGAGAAAAGAGTAGAAAAATGATGGGATCATGTGGCTTTTTTAGGACATTGTAGCTTTGTAGGGTACTGGCAAACATCCACCAAAGCACAACTGGTATTGTGTAAATACCTCTTTACGCTTCAAGTTTTAGCTAGATAGGTTGAAAGTGTGTTTTATATAATAGGAATTATAGATATATCACCTAGACATGGCCACGTGCCGAACCGGCCCGCAACCCGGACCGAAAACCGGTACCGAATTGGCCCGGACCGACCCGTAACCGGCCATATAAACCGCGGTTCGGTCCAGGTTCAAAAGAAAAAAAATTTTGTCCCGGCCAGGTCGGGCCACGGGCCGACCGCCGGCAACGGTTTCTATCCTTATTTGTTTTTTATATAATCTTTAAATTTGTCGGGTCGGGCTGGGTCAACCGGACCGACCCGGCGTCACTGCAGTGCCCAGATGTGCCCATACCGCATTACCGCATATATCCGTTGGGCTCGGTTGGACAACGGTTCGGGCCGGTCCACGGACCCAACCGTAAAAAAAAAAAAAAANGCCTGTCCGGCCCGCCGGTACGGACCGTGACCCGGCGGCTCCACGAAATAAAAAAAATAAAAAATTAAAAAAATTAAAAAATTCAGAAAAATTTAAAAAGAAAAATTTAAACCTCATTTTTTCCCTATAAACCCCCTCCCCTCCACATTTTTTACACCGAAATCTCATTCTCTCTTCTCTCTAATCTCTATTCTCTATTCTAGTCTCTCTCTTACTCTATATTCTTCTCACTCGGTTTTTAGTGATCGGTTTTTAGTTTTGTGTTCGGTTTCCAAAAAAAAAATCAAAAAAAATAATAAAAATCCAAAAATAAAAAAAATACCACATCTCCCCATTTATATTTATTTCATCATATTCTATATAATTTTCCCCAATTTATTTTTTACTCTTTAAATTATAAAATGTCGAGCTCTCGTGGTGGTTGTGGTTCGAATTTCAGACAGAAACGTAGAAATATCGGCACCGGCCCGTCTTCGTCGAGACCTCCATTGCCGGAATTTGCGAGTCCATCGATACATGTGGATATTCCCGGTGTCGCCGATGACATTGATGAGGCGACGATCGAGCCATGTTTGGCTCAATTCAGCCTGAGCAACATGAGCAACAACAGCCGTATCACGACCATTTCGATGATAGATTTGGAGAGTCCCCGCCGGAGGTTCAGCAACCGACACAGCAGCAATAGCCGGACCTGGAGGTCCCGGACCCGGCTTCTGTCTTCGCCCGTGGCAGACCGGCATCTGCCATATTCAAACAACATTACACGAAGGTGGCCAATCCGACAAGAGGTGAGAATCACTTTTTAGCTGTTTGCAACTACTGCCCGGCGAACGATAGGAAGCAGTACCATTTCAAAAAAGGCGACGGGTACGGATCATTGAAACGACACTTAGAGAGGAATCATCCGACAAAATTGGGAATTGACAGGACACAGACGCAACTCTCGAGTAGTAGCGCTGCATCTGCCACGATTGGTACATGTACGCCATCTTTATTTCAGTACTCACATGAAAATCATCGACGCCATTTAGCTGAATTTGTTTCTGCTTCATCTCTTCCGTTTAGCTTTGGTGATAGTGATTTATATGACCATTTTGCTCAAATGGCTTTGAATCCGGCTGCTCACCGGGTTCCACGTACTACTCTTACTCGCGATATTTGAAAAATAGTGGCGGAAAAAAAAGTAATTTTGCAAAAAACTTTTAAATCTTTAAATCATATAGTATCCATTTGTGCTGATATCTGGTCTGATCATTGGCAAAATAATTTCTATTTGGGAAATACTTGTCATTGGATAGATGAAAATTGGAGTTTACAAAAACGTTTAATTGCTTATGTTGCATTTCATGAACGACACACTGCTTCTAATCTCGTTTAATTTCAAAAATTTTGGATAAATATCAAATAGGTAAAAAAGTGTTTTCCATTTTGTTTGATAATGCTACTGCAAATACTGCATCTATACGTGAACTTACCGATATTTGCATTCCAATTTGCGGAGGAAGATTTTTTCATATTCGTTGTATATGTCATGTCTTAAATCTCTGTGTACAAGCTGGTTATCATGCTTTTAAAGATTCGATCACACCAATTAGGGACGCTGTTAATTATTTACATAAACGTCCCCATGAAATGAAAGCATGGGGACGTTTTTGTAAAGATCAAGGGGTGAAACCTAAAAAATTTCAACCCGACGTTCCTAACCGGTGGAACTCAACATTTAAAATGTTGAGTGACACGGTTCTGTTTATGACACAATTGAAGAATTTTTTTAACCATTCAAACCGTAAGGACTGTGATGTCCGAGTGTCAACAAGAGATTGGGAGAACTGTAATGCACTTATTCAATTTTTAGAAACATTTCAAAATGCTACTGACATGCTTTCAGGTGTTTATTATCCTACTGCTCAGCTTGTGTTAAGTCAAGCTATAGCCATAATGTGGGCTTTCAAGGATCTTTACGACTTGAATTTTAATAAATATGCTATTTAGTTGAGGAAATGTTAAAGAAATGGTTAAAATATTATTATTTCATTCCTGATACACATTTAGTTGCATGTTTGTTAGATCCTTCGGTATGTGAAGCTTGCTTTGTAGAGCAGCTTAACATGTACTATAATTATATATATGAACTCCCAATCCCGACTGATGTCCCGACATACAGTCAAAAACCTAACGTACTGCTGCTCGTCGAGCAAGCAAAAAATTTGTTGTATGACATGTTTAGGGAAACAACGATCGCACAAGGTGAACCTCCCAGCACATTTGTTCGTGGCGGCGGGGGCAGCAACAGCGGGTCTTCTTCTTACGGCGATAGTCAAGTAGGCGCTTCGAACTATAAGGAATGGTGGGCTTCATTAAATCCCTACAAGAATGCTGGTGTTGAAAGGGCAAAGGGAACTGGATACTATGAGCTTGATCACTACCCAACGTTGAATTTGATACTTACGATTGGTCGTGATCCAAGTCCGCCACTTAATTTCGATGTCTTGGACTGGTGGTCGAGAATGCAAGGCATATATCCACATTTTCTTATAAGTGGTACCTGTTTTTAGTCGATCAGTACCTACTTTTGTGAAGGATAATTGATTATTTCAACTGTGGTCAACATTTAAAAAAAGTAGTACTAGTCATAGAATAAAGTAGTACATGATTTAGGGATCTAGTACCGCTTTTGGAGTCTTCAATACCACTTGTAGTGAACACATAGGAACATCTTATATTGGTCGAAAATGATGTTTATACGACCTATAATCACTCTCACATTAGTTTATATGAGATTTAAAATGTTATTCGTTGAGCTTAATCATAAAATGGTCATGAACTCTACACACTAATGAGAAAAATACTACTACTACACTTCACTTCATGGAATGAAACACTTCATCTCATAGAATCATCATACATGGCTACTCCAATTTCTACCTATATGTTTTAACTTCCACTATTTTTCATCCAAATCACGCGTTAACGATCCACGTGACATGGTAGACATGAAGGATTAGAAATATCATGATTCTTGCAATAGTACCTGATTTAGACATAATATTACCGCATTTTCTTATACGTGGTACCTGTTTTTAGTCGATCAGTACTTACTTTTGTGAAGGATAATTGATTATTTCAACTGTGGTCAACATTTAAAAAAAGTAGTATCAGTCATAGTGTAAAGTAGTACCTGATTTTAGGGATCTAGTACCGCTTATGGAGTCTTCAGTACCACTTGTAGTGAACACATAAGAACACCGAATATCGGTCGAAAATGATGTTTATACGACCTATAATCACTCTCACATTAGTTTATATGAGATTTAAAATGTTTTTCGTTGAGTTTAATCATAAAATGGTCATGAACTCTACACACTAATAAGAAAAACACTACTACTACACTTCACTTCATGGAATGAAACACTTCATCTCATAGAATCATCATACATGACTACTCCAATTTCTACATATATGTTTTAACTTCCACTATTTTTCATCCAAATCACGCGTTAACGATCCACGTGACATGGTAGACATGAAGGATTAGAAATATCACGATTCTTACAATAGTACCTGATTAGACATAATAGTACCACATTTTCTTATACGTGGTACCTGTATTTAGTCGATCAGTACCTACTTTTGTGAAGGATAATTTATTATTTCAACTGTGGTCAACATTTAAAAAAAGTAGTAAGAGTCATAGTGTAAAGTAGTACCAGATTTTAGGGATCTAGTACTGCTTTTGGAGTCTTCAGTACCACTTGTAGTGAACACACAGGAATATCGAATATCGGTCGAAAATGATGTTTATACGACCTATAATCACTCTCACATTAGTTTATATGAGATTTAAAATGTTTTTCGTTGAGATTAATCATAAAATGGTCATGAACTCTACACACTAATGAGGAAAATACTACTACTACACTTCACTTCATGGACTTCATCTCATAGAATCATCATACATGACTACTCCAATTTCTACCTATATGTTTTAACTTCCACTATTTTTCATCCAAACCACGCGTTAACGATCCACATGACATGGTAGACATGAAGGATTATCACAATTCTTACAATAGTACCTGATTTAGACATAATAGTATCACATTCTCTTATACGTGGTACTTGTTTTTGGTCGATCAGTACCTACTTTTGTGAAGGATAATTGATTATTTCAACTGTGGTCAACATTTAAAAAAAGTAGTACCAGTCATAGTGTAAAGTAGTACCTGATTTTAGGGATCTAGTACCGCTTATGGAGTCTTCAGTACCACTTGTTGTGAACACATAGAAACACCGAATTTCGGTCGAAATGATGTTTATACGACCCGTAATCACTATTACATTATTTTATATGAGATTTAAAATTTGGTTAATTAACTTTAATCTCAAATTAGTCACGAACTCAACACACTAATGGAAAAACAATACTAAATACACTTCTGGTACCAGTTTTCATCGAGATAGTACCTGTTATTATTCCACGCAGTACCTGATATTGATAAATTAGTACCTACATTCGGTCAACCAAGATGGAATATTTCAACTGTGGTCAACATTTATAAAAAGTAGTACTAGTCATGGTGTAAGTTAGTACCTGATTTTAGTGATTTAGTACCGCATATAGAGCCTTTAGTACCACTTACAATGAACAAATAGAAACATCGAATTTATTATGTCATACTTAACCTCCTTGACTTATAAAAATTATATTGTACTTCTTGACTTAATAAACTTAATTAACCACATTTTAAATCTCATATAAACTACTGTGAGAGTGATTATGGGTCGTATAAACATCATTTGTGATCGAATTTCGGTGTTTTTATGTGTTCATTATAAGTGGTACTAAAGACCCGATATCTGATACTACAACAAGATAAAACAGGTATTGTCTTACTCTATGGCTGGTACTAATTTTGAAAATGTTGACCAAATTTGAAGTAACCCTTTTGTTGTTCTTTCTACAAAGCAGGTACTAATTGATCAGTAACTGGTACTGAATAGAAGAATAAGTGGTACGAATTCATCAATAACTGGTACTAATTGATCAAAAGACATTCTCCGACAAAATACCAAATACAGTTGACAAAATACAAAATACATCTGGGCAATAACAAAATACACTTGGGCAACAAAAATAAAAATAAAAATACACATGCCCAAAAAGCAAAATACATGGGTGATCTAGATAGGCTCTTTGCACGTACGTCGATTTTGTCCACGACGACCACAACGCTTGCACCGCAACATCAACTTGTGATGGAATTCTTTTTTCCCTCCTACGTCCTGGCTGAGGTCGTACATCCGGAGCATGAATGACATCATCACGATATATCGAGGAAGAGGCCACATTATGATCGTAGTTGGGTATAGGATTAATAGTACCTTGATAAGCTTGCCTATACATCCGCCACTGAACATCTGCCCCTCTACTTTGATGGAGAATCTCCAAGAATAGATAGATTTATCTTGCACTACCAACTCCGATTCTCCTTCTCGTAACATTTCCCCGTGTTCATGATAAAATAATACAAATTTTTATGAATAATGGAACTAGTTATGAAATTAATGAATTAGGATATGATGATACAAATACACCATATATCAATAATAAATTCATTAATATTATGAAAGCAACATTACCCGCTCATGTTCAACGGCATAGAATGAACTCTATCATCCAGTCTTTCATTTCTTCCAATGCCTGGGCTTTCATTTCTTTCAATGGCAACTATCTCCACAATATGTAACCGAATCATGTTTTTTACATCCTTATCATCGAACAAACTAATTCTCTCTTTTTTCCTTTGGCACAATATAGTTTATCATAACGGTTTCCAAACTAACAATTGGCCACCTCTTAGCAATGAGAGTGTACACTTCGTCAAGAGTTGATTCAAGGTTCAGAGAGAACACATACATTTCATCTTTATATGTGTTGACGGACGTTTCCGGTCAACGGTTAAAAAGTCAAGTGATGGAAAGAAAATAAGGAAAAGACAAAGAAATTCGGTTTAATCACGGTTTTATTAACGGGTCACGAGGTCGGCCTCTCGTACGAGGTCGGCGCTTGTGATATACTTATGTTGCTTACAAGGGTTTCTTACAAGTTCTTTAGAGAGAGAAAATATGAGCTCGAGTAGTTGGGATTCAACAACCCAAAATAAATGAAGTGGGTTGCTATTTATAGTAGCTTTTAATATCGCACTGTTCGGGTACTGTTCAACGATCTTGTCATACAGTAATTCAATGGGACAAGCCGGCGCTTCCCTGACTTATTGGGAGTGATTTCCGGATTCTCCAATCATTGCCTGACATACATTTAATGCTAGCGTGGGCTGCATTAAATGCGGACACGTTTTGGCTGAGCTGGACGTCCCATCGGCAATCATTCGTAGACAAGTGGCATTATTTTATTGTATCCGGCGTCGTACTTTCATCAGGAGCCGCCCTTGTTAGGTTTCGAACGGGGTGCCGAACTCGTATCTTGATGAGTGTGGCGCCGAGCTCGGGACTGAGTCCCCCCATCGTTCCCGACAGCTCTGATACTTTTCAAGCTCGGCACCCATGATCGGTTTCAAGTGCCGACTTCTTCGGTTCGGCCGGCCATCACTCGGTTCTTAATTCGTCGGATCGGTACTCATATTGGGGCCGGGCTCGGGTATCAACATACAGGCCCCCGAGCTTGGGTGAGGTCCATTGGACCTCTCCTGAGGTCGTCTTTGATCGATCGGATCCGAGCTGGACCCAACAAATCTGTGTTAACCTCTCAAATCCGTGTTCGTCCCCTTCAAGGTCGGCATCTCCACCGCACTTGGAATCGTGGGGGCGCAAAGGTTGGCAGTATGGAACGTGGGGCGTAACGGTTGAAGACCGCGGACGTGTGTTAACTGCATTCACACTGTGGGGGGACACGTGGCGGATTAAGGGCCAAGCATTTCGAACGGACGTAACGGTTGACAAAAGGGGGGTGACGGTTATCTTGTTCAACACTTCAGTTACTTAAGGAACCGTTTCGAATTTCGAATTTCAAAAGGCCCGTCCACGTGTCCACTTCCGATTGGTTTGGGAATCTTATATATATCTCTTTTTCAGAATTTCTCTTCACTTTTCCCAAGAACTTCTGAAACTTCTCTCTTTTCGGATCTGTCGAGCTTTGCGATTTCCGAGCACATCCCAAGAATTTTCCGGCGACGATTTCCGGCCATCCTTCGGTAATTCCTACCTTCCTCTTTTATTTTTCTTTCCTTGCCTTTTTCGATTGGGATGTCTTCTTCTCCGAGATCTGCGGGCGACGGCGGCGACTTCGCCGGTGAGGGTGGCGATTCCTTCCGGCAGGCGGACGTTATTCTTACCGCCGTCCCTATTTCTGTGATTCGGCCGGATCCTTCGGCGATCGAAATCGCCTCCGGTGGCGGAGGTGCCGAAGCCAACCCTCCTTTGTCACCGTTGCGCGAGGGGAACGATGCCGACCTTGACCCTTTGGCGGCAGCTGACGACGACGATGTCGACCTCGATTTTCTGGACACCGACTCCGATGTCGATCCAGATCTGGTTGATGAGACCCTTCAAGGGGAAACCGGCGGTCGGGAGCGTGTCCCCATGGGGGACGCGTCGTTCGACGCCGCTCTCGAGGAGGTGACCACCGTTCCTCCGGGGTTCTGGCGCCGACCTGAACGGATCCGGGCAACACCGAGTCAGGCGACGGCCTGGAACACGGCGTCGATCCTGGATGACGCCGATCTGGCTCAGCTGAGGGGAAAGTTCAACTTCGGCCCCGGCGTTCGGCTGTTCGCACCCTATCCCGGAGAGAGGATTCATTGCCCGCCGCCGGGCTGTATAGGGGTCTACCGTCACAGCATCCCCTTAGGCCTTCGGTTTCCCCTGCCCGGTGCTCTCAACGATATTTTGAGCGGACTTGAGGTCGGCATCAGCCAATATGTGCCGACAGTGTTTGCCCGCCTGATGAGTTTGATCGTCATGTACCGTCGTGAGGGTTGGGCCGACCCCACCGACGACGAGGTGAGGTCCTTGTTCGCTTTCAGACGCGCCGGTGAGACCGACAACTACTACAGCTTGGTGCTGCCCGGCATCGACAAGACGTTGGTGGCCAAGTTGCCCGAGACCCTGCATGGCTACATGCCGCACTGGTTTTGGGTCGGCGGCGAATGGAGGACCCCGGACGCTATTCGGCACCCACCTACTCATTTCATTTCTCATACTCGTAAGTTTTTGTTTTCACATCCGTCACCAACTAATTTGCTCTCCTTTGTGCTAACAGGTCATACTTTGCGTTTTCAGTCCATACTCACAGTTCGGCACTCAGTCCACGCCTGGCCGAGCGACTCAGCACCTTGTTGGCGCGAAACGAAGAGGACCGCCGCTATTCCGCCCTCGTCAAAGAAGAGACCCTCCTCAATCACAACCTTAGCCCGGAAATTGTCGACAAATCTTTCGAACCAGGTAGCTTCTTAACCCGGCTCGGCGCTTTGTTGGTCATTTTATTCTTCGCGGCCTGCTCGGTACTAACCGCGCCCTTAACTTTCTTTGCAGTCTACTACCCTCTTCTTAGGCTCAAGGGATTCGAGTCTGTGAAGGCTGCGAACAAACACCGCCGCAAGCATCCAAATCCGCTCAAGACGAGAACAAAAGCTGCTATGTCCGGCCGTCTGAATCTTGCCAAGAAGAGGGCGGCGCTCAACAAGGAGCCGGCCCCGAAGGCTACCGATGTGTCGACCCCTGCGGAGCCGAGCGCCGTCCCTGTTGTCCCCCAGGCCCCTCGCGCTCCGGCACCGGAACCACGCATGACAAGGCGACGGGCTCGCGAGGCACCGGGCACGACCGGCGGCGAGGCCCCGGGTGCGGGCGGTGAGGGCCCGGCTGCGGCGAAGAAGAAGAAGGGCGCCGAGGCCGAAAGCTCGGGTCTCGCCCAGGAGAAGGACGCGCACATCCATCAGGAGGGGGCGAGCACCTTCGTCCCTATTGATGCCGAGCGGAGGGCCCGTTTCGCTAAGTCCCTGCCCGGCTTCCCGGATGACTGGTT